>PVHP010005066.1:0-67432 GCA_004024765.1 Zapus hudsonius
TAGCTGGGGTGGGGGTAGGCCTTACCTTCCTAAGGCCAGGAGAATCAGAGGTGTCCTTCTGTTAGCCTACCATGTAGGGGAGAGAGGGCTTTCTTCTAGGGAAGTTAATTTAAGATTTCCCCAGGTGAGTCAGAGAGACAGCTGATTGGTTTATATCTAACCAATCAGCTTTAGCACCTAGGTTGTAGCTCTAACTAGCCACCTCCCACTCAAGGGCAGGGGTTTCTCTGCAGACAGCTGACCCATCACAGGACCATTATCTTCTGACAAACTAGTCTGCTCTGTTGATACTAAATTATTCAAGAGTACCTTCTACAAACACAACTCCATACAACAATTATAATTCAACTTGTCGTCTAGCCCACCCGTGACATTCACACTTCCCACACTGAAGGTCAGCATCTGATAGCATGTGGCTCTTAGCCTTGGGGCTTTCCTTGGCTGTATGATGTTTACTCCACACCAGGAAGACTTCCAGAAGCATGTGCCACTTTGTGCATCTGGCCCTACGTGGGTACTGAGGAATCAAACCTGGTCTTTGAAAGCAAGTGCCTTCAACTTCTGAGCTATTTCTCTCACCCACAAATAGATTTTCTAAGTAAGCTTCTAATTGTTTTTGTTCCAAATTTACAGCCTTGAAGTTTTCACAGGTAAGAGTTTCAAGGAACAAAATGACAAAATCTGTTTGGGATGCTAAACATTCCAGATTCTAACAATAAGGTGTCACAGAAAGTACTGTCCTGCTGTTACTGACTCCAGGGTGACAAACACCAGACCTCTCTGAGGTGTTCAGAAGAAGAGCTTCTGCATTTCACTCTCTATCACCCTGTAGCGGGGACTGGGCACAGGGGGTGAACACCCGGGGCTTCACCGCTGCATTTCCCCCAGAGTTTGTGTCTCAAAATGCCAAAGAATTAGACAATTTTGACAGACAGCATTTTCTTATCACACACGTTTATTCTAGAATGGAGTCAGTTCAGAGGATTTGGGAAAGAGATAGGGGAAGCAGCCCAACCACCACGTCCAGCCACCAGTGTGGGGAGAACATGTGGGAGAGGTTTTAACAAAATCTATGCTGTTCAGCTAAACAAGCAGGAAAAGGAAAAATCATGAGAAGGAAAGGTTCACGTGGAAGAGAAATCCATGCTCTCACCACAGCCATTTTGCTGTGGTGTGGGGCGGGGGGAGACCTTACCGGTCCCTAGAGAGTCAGAGGTTCTTCTTCTAGCCATGTGCGTGAGGAAGAGACAGAATTATCTGTTCAGTGAGTATTTCCTGCCCCAGTGAGCAGAGAGACAGGTGGTTGGTTCATACCTGGACAATCAGTTTTATTGCCTAGGTTTGAGCTCTAGGTAGACACCTCCCACTCCAGGGGAGGGCGCCTATGGAGCTTGTCTGAAACTGTTACAGCCCCACCTGTAAGTCTCATAGCCTTCCATGATTCCAGATGTGAGCTCCTCATTGTGCAGGGGCAGCCGGTAAGACTGATGATTCCAATCGTATGGTGACACCGGTGCAGAACAAAGATCCTCAGCTCTTCTTGAAAATAAACATCAAGTTCTTGTTTGCTGCCTGCTTTATTCACAGTGAGTTGCTAACAACGGCTCAACTTTTGAAGTATTTATTCTTCTCATCCATGAGCTTGAGATTATTTAAAAAATAAAAATATCTTGAGATTTTTTAAAAAATAAAAAAGATAGAATTTTAAAGGGTACTATTTGTGATCACTCCTCTTTCTAAAATAATTTCTCAGTAACACTCAACTTTATTGACATGATTGTCAACCATTGTTTCCTGATTTCCTGTGAGTTGCAATTCAAGAAAATGGCCTCATTGCTGTTATTTATTGGCAGTGCACAAGGTTATCAATAAGAAGTTACAAAATAAATCTAGGCTAACGAAATCCTCAAAGAAATCCAAACACTAAAAACCTCAAGGAAGTTGTATAATTTCACACTTTAATAGAAAATTGTTTATATAGAAGGATTAATTATAACAATGCAATTAATTTTTTCTAATAAGACAAGTGTATAAGACATACTCACAGAAACCAGTGTTATACTTGACATTAATAGCATGTTCAATTTGTGCTCCACAATTCAAATGCTCAGTAGCCACCAATGTCTGCAGGCCCATCTTATTGTAATGGAAGATTAGGATATTACTAATATAAGAGTACACTACTAAAGGAATATTACTCAAATTTGGAAGATTAGGGGGACAGAAGCAGCAACTTTTGAGGTTTCTGAACACAAGCTTAGTATGAGATAAGAGAGGTCTGAGAATGCTTGCTGTCACTTCTTTGTCTGTATCTATGGGGGGGCGCGCGGTATCTGTACTTAGAGAAACCATTGTGAACCAAATGCGTTTTGTGACTTGCTTTTGTTAACTGGCCCTGCCATTTGGCCTGTGAGTAAGGCAAGCTTTGATCAAGAAAGGAAGGTAGGAGAGGAGGTGAACAGAGGCTTATCTACATTTCTCCTGAACCCATTTTAAGCTTTGAGCTCTCTTGTGCCCTACCTGATTTGTTTATTTACATATGTGATGTCACATACATACACGTCTCTGGCCCCAGCTATAAAGCCCCTTGTCAATTGGTGTTCCGGGCCAATGCTTCATCTATGCTTGGCCCGCTGGCTAGGCTCCTAAATTCATAATAAAAAATGGAACTCCACTCTCCTTTTGCTGTCATGGCTTGGTCTGTCACGGGGAATTTCTATAGCATTATGACCACTCCTTTAGTGGTTATCAGGCAGAGGATCGACATCTACCCACTCTTTAAGGTGATTCTATGTAATGCTACAAAACAATTGAGAAAAAGATATCCACATGAGGATGGTATAGATTTGGAAAATGTCTAGTGCTCCCAGTTGTAAGAGTGTTCATGCCCCATGAGGATTTTCTTTCCACACTTATCCCCCATTCTTTTCCAAAGCAGCAGCTACCAACGGCCTATGAGAATTTATCCTTCCTACCTTCCTAGATGCTTGGAGTTAGAAACCCTTCCAAAGGCTCTTTGTTCTCAGGTACAGAATTAGATACTTAATGGGCTATAATCATGGTCATTAAATAAATCCATTCTTTTTTTTTCTGCATTGTAAGGGGGCTATTTCTAGGCATTTTCTCCCCTCCCCCTCCCCAGGCTGTCAATAAGTGAATTATCTATTCTGCCCTATTTTTTAGCTCCTTTCTAAGGTTGTACCAGAGAAAAACATTAGTGGAAGGAAGCACTTGGGAATTGAAAAATATTTGCTTCCCACAGTTCAGTGTAACTCAGAAACAAACAGGGCCTAGATGTCAGCCGGATTCACCCAATTCTTTACAATTGAAATGCACTCAGTGAGAGAGCTATACTGCCCAGAAAGTTTTAGGAATTTGGATATGGTTATATAAATTTCTCATAATCAATTTCAGATGGTTCTAATGAATTAGCCAATTCAAAAATCTCATTACTATAGTATTTTTGTACCTACGTAAAAGCACACATTGCTCTCTTTGTCCCCCACCCCCACCCCACAATTCTAGCAGCACTGAGTTATCTGCATATAGACAAAGGTTGAAGGTAGCAAGTGAAAGGGCAGGCTGGGGCTGGAGAGATGGCTCAGCGGTTAAGACACTTGCCCCCAGTGCCTAAGGCTCTGGGTTCAATTTCCCAGTACCCACATAAGCCAGACCCACAAGGTGGTGGCCCTGGTGCTCTCAGTCTCTCTCTCTCTCTCTCTCTCTCTCTCTCTCTCTCTCTCTCTCTCTTTCTGGTTGAAAATGAATAAATAAAATATTTTTTAAAAAAAGGTAGGCTGACTTTGTAGGAAAGAACTTAGAGCTGAATAGGAGATATCCCTGTAGACTTTAATAAAGAACAGAATCCCATGGGGAATTTCGTCCACCTTTCTGTTTCTCCCTTTGTAAAATCATCACACAAGCACCCCAAATTTAATATGCAGGACACTTAGACTATTTTTATATCAAGATCTCCATATAAATGATGTGTTCTTTCTTCCCTGTACTCTGCATCTGTTCTCTTTTTAAAGAAACTGTTTCTTGGGCTGTAGAGATGGCTCCATGGTTAAGGAGCTTGCTTGCAAAGCCTAATAGCCTAGGTTTGATTTCCCAGTACCCATATAAAGCCAGATGCAGAAAGTGGCAAATGCCTCTGGAGTTCATCTACCATGACAGGAGGCACTGGCACACCCATTTCCCATTCCCCACCGCCTCTCTCTCTGCAAATAAACAAATAAAAATAAATTTAAAAAAATACTGGTTTCTTCCCTAAAATTCAGTTTTGTTTCTGTGTTGAATGCTTGGTTCCCAAGTGGCAGCCATATTGAGAACTGATTGGATGAATTAATCCATTGATGAATATACAGCTGTTATTGATGGGACTTTGTTGGAGGAAGTAGGTCACTGAGAATACATCTTGAAAGGGAACTGTTCATCCCTGGCCCTTTCTGTAACAGGGTCAGGCGACTGCAGGAGATACCCCCCATTAAGTGGGAGGTATCTAGCTAGAGCTACAACCTGGGGGCTGATTGGTCAAATATGAACCAATCAGCTGTCTCTCTGACTCACCTGGGAAAAACTTAAATTGACCTCTCTCCTCTCTCTCTCTCTCTCTCTCTCTCTCTCTCTCTCTCTCTCTCTCTCTCTCTCTCCCTCTCTCCCTCTCTCCCCCCCCACATGGCGCTGCTTCAGAAGGATCTCTGAATTTCCAGGAAGGTAAGGCCTTTCCCACCCCAGCTAATGGCTGGGTAAAGGCTCCAGACTTCTTCCCTCATGAACCTTTCCTTCTCATGATGGCAGCTCCCTGTTATCTTTTCTGGTTCTGCTTATTTAGCTAAATAATATAAGTTCTGTTAAACTCTCTGGCACGTGTTCTCCCCACACTGGTGGCTGGAGAACTCTGTTACTTCCCACTGGTGACTGGGAGATTTCCCCATCCAATTCCCCTTTTCCTAAATTAATAAATTAGAATAAATGTGTGTAATTAAAATTTATTTCTGTTCCTGTGTACAATTCTTTTGCATTGGAGGACATGAACTGGGGGGGGGGGATTCAATGGTAAAAAACAAATATAACTGTGCCAAAATTTTCCCGTATTATGATCCATATCATTTCCTTTCTCTTTCTACTTCTGGCCTCATGCTCTGTGCCTTGCCACAAACAAAAAACAATAGAGTCAACACTGAAATCTTTGAGCCAAAACAAAACTTTCCTTATTTATGTTGATTTGCTCAGGTACTTTCTCATAACAACAACAACAACAAAATACAATTACTTACACAAAAGCATTTTACCATCTGTGTTGAATTAACAAAATTAGCAATAACAAAACACCCTGCATGTACTTTCACTCTGTATTTGCTTAAGCTCCCCAGAAGCAGACAGGCCCTAAAATGAGTTGGTGAATGCTGATGCCTTGAAGAAGAGCTCCTGGAGAAGACCAGCAAATATCAAAAGTTAGAATAAAGACTCAAGCATGTGCAGTCTTTCAGAGGTCACCTCTAGCCTGATCCCAGAGGGCAACTCTAGAGCATGAGCCACTGGCTAAGTAGTTCTCAAAGAAAAGAACTAACAATATAGATGGATGGATGACAGATGATAGATAAAGGGGTTTATTATTGGTGCACTAAAATAAGGCATAGGGAAATGTATGTGTTGCAAGGCATTTGCTCCTCTGGTTATGGATGCTGAAAAGTCCCAAGATCTGTAGATGATAAGCTAAAAACCCCAATCAGCATGATTCCAGTCTCAATCTGAACCTGAATCAAAGAGAATGAGCCAGTGATGGCAAACTGTCTTTGTTAAGGTTGGGATTTCAGTGGATTGTAAGATACCACCTACAATGGGGAAAGAAAATTTTTTTCCCACAGTTACAGAATCAATGTCAATCTTATCCAAACACATGCATACCTGAAGTAATGTTTAATATGTATCAGTGTAAAAGACATGTTGTGGTCAACTTGACATGTAAACTCACCCATCAGATTTTTATCCATTGTGAATGTGGTAGTCACGTACCTCTTCTAAGCCATATATAAAGTCAGACAAGCACAGGAGCAAGGTTATAATTCTAGCCAGCATGATACAACTGTGGTGGTTTGAATTAGGTGTCCCCCATAAAGTCATGTGTTCTGAGTGCTACGTCCTTGGAACCTCCTGGAAGCAGTGTATTATTGGGGGCAGGCTTATGGTTGTTACAGCCAGCTTCCCCTTGCCAGTGTTTGGCACACTCTCCTGCTGCTGTTGATCTGATTTTGGCCAGGAGGCCTGTATTCATGAAATCTTTTCCCCTGCCATCACGGAGCTTCCCCTTGAGTCCATAAGCCAAAATAAAACCTTTTCTCCTATGAGCTGCTTGTAACTGGGTGCTTTATGCCAGCAACATGAAGCTAACTGTAACAACTGTGTACAACTGAAAACCCAGTAACTCCTCCCCAAGAGTCCTTGATTGATGCCTACTCTTATTCCTGGTATTCTAAAACTTAAGTATTTGTCATGTGAATAACATACATATATCATATATAGTGCTATAGTAATTGTTATTACTATTATATATAATATTATATATATATTATATATATTATATATATATTGTTATAGTAATATATATTGTTATAGTAATAACAATTATAGTCCTCAATTCTATACTAGTCATGGGACTGTAGGTAGTATTTACAATTACTTAATTCCACAATACATCCTGCATTCTCTTTTTATTCAGCAAACATAAAATTAAACTTTACAATCATACAGATATCTCCAGGTGTTTGCAGGGTCAAGTGGCTCAGGTAACCTAAGGGAAGTCCTCCAACATTAAGATGGTGGTACAGCCTATTAGAATCAAAACTACACTGGAAAGGGTGTGGAAAATATTAAACAGAAATCCAATGAAAACTAACGGGGGTTTCCAACAGTATCCACAGCATCTTGATTCACTTTACCAGAAATTTCCAAGCCTTTGAAACTTTCTTGGCACTTATTTCTGTGATATTGTCAATACTCTCCCCTAAAGGTGTTCAGGTGCCACAATGTCTCAGCTTGTCCTTTCTCATCTGTGCTTCTTTTTCCAACCCTAGTACCTTGTATGTATCCCAGATATCTTGGCAGGCCCGATAGTAATAGCTTGATAATCTGACTTTCAAATCCACATACCTAAGTTTTTAATATGTGACAATTCATGAGTAACAGTCATACTTTGATTAATAATTAAACTAGAAATTGTATATTACAGGAAGGACCCTAAAATGATATCAAATTATAGACAATATAACATAAAGTAGGAGAAATAATCTTGAATGCATGATTTTTCTAATGGCTTCTTTGAAAAGAAAGAATACTTTCTCCCCACTTTGACAGAAGTAGAAAAATAGAAATAGAAGTCATTTACCATGGCTTGCTGTATGCTATCACATTATGCTAAGATAATTATAACCCAGTTTTCATAAGGACCCTATAAGTGTTGATATCTCCACCCCATTGTATATAAAATGGGCAAAACTGGTTTCAAAAGAAAAAGAATCCCAACTGGATACAGTGGATTACATCTTGTTGTAATCAGCCACAGGGTGCTAGAATGAATCTCCAAACCGGGCACAGTTTTGGGGAGTAAAGTACTTATTAAAGCAACAGATCCAGGGGAAGTTTTCAGAATGGCAAAAGAGGCTGGCCCTTTTTCACAGATCCAAGCAGAGAGAAAGACATAACACCTCCAAAACAAGCAAGCACACTGTAACTCAACCAGCAGGACTGCTCTTTACATATGTATCACTGAAATATTACATCCACCTTAGAAATACCCTAGGAAGCCAGGCTAAGGTGACACCTCCTCCAGCCAGGAGGCTGGAGACAAGTCTTTAATACACTTTTGAATCTATTAGGGGACATTCAGTCACATTCAGTCTCACTACCACATGCCTGTAAACCCAGAGGCAGAGGATTGTGAGGCAGAGGCCTGAGCTATATCACACAAGTTCCAGACAAGTCCAAAGAACACAGTGAAACCCTGTCTCAAAAACCAAGAGCGGAGAGGGTTAAAGAAATCCAACAAGTTGTAGGAGTTAAAAAGTAACAAGGCTGGGATTTAGAATTTATGTTACATAAAATCCAAAAACATTTCCTTCTCCTTGGTGTTGCTTGCACTAACCCTCAAAGCCATTAATGACCAAGTCACCAATCAGATATTATGGGTGATCATCAAGAAAAGATTGGCACAGTTGGGTATTCATGGAATATCTAATGGAACATGACCATTATGGGAAATGTGTCAGGGTTGCACAACGCTCTTTAGTTTGTTGGATTTCTTGATTCACTCACATAAGTGCACACACACACACACATACACTACCACCACCACTACCACCATTTACACAATCTGGTTTGAAATAATCCTTCTAATTACATTACTTAAGTGCCTAGTCTTCTAAGCTGGTTTAGAGAAGCTGAGGAAAATGAGAAAACAGTATCTCTAAATTCTGCATAGTTTAAAAAAATCTGTATCAGGGCTGGAGAGATGGCTCAGCGGTTAAGGCACTTGCCTCCAGTGCCTAAGGCCCCTGGTTCAATTCCCCAGGACCCATATAAGCTAGGGTGGTAGCCTTGGTTCTCTCTCTCTCTTTCTCTCTCTCTCTCTGTATCTCTCTGCTTGAAAATGAATAAATAAAAATATTTTTAAAAAAATCTGTATCAAGGAACTTACAATATTGCTTTCAGCTTACAGAAAACTATGGGAAGAATTGCCTGTTACAAGTGTTCTTCCGCTTTGTAATTCTACAAAACTAAAAATTTCAAAAAAAAGTCAATAAAATGCTATAAAGTGTGAAAGAGTTGAGATGTAATATTGGCTGTAACTGGATAATTGACAACTGAAAAATGATATGTAGAAAATGAAAAATGACTTCCAGAGTCCTCAGAATGATACCACAGTGATAAGTGTTTAGTAAGAATCATATCAATGCTAAAGAAATTGATTATTACTGGCTGACCTTTCACTTCAAACTGCCCTATTTCAATAAATGTTTGGAACATTTCAAAAGGATTATTATAATATATTTTATTTTATGGCCTTTAATCCCTTTCTTGAAAACCTTTCATCTTGATTAATGACAGAAAGAGAAAATATGCAACATGAGTCATGAGATTTTAATGACACCTCTGTCTGCATGAAAGATGGGCCACAGTAGCCAGGTCAGGGGCACTGGGACTGTCACTGGTCCAGTGGAAATTCTTATTGGATTAAAAAAAAAAAAAAGGAATCCTGAAAGGAATCCTCCAAGCTTGGGAAATCTGGAATCAAATGAGCAAAACATTACCATGTCTTAAGGCAATATTTGATTGTGGAAGAAAAATATAATCTAGCCCCCAACTCCTAAGGGGGAATGACATGGTCAAGTCCCCTAATCTTAAGTGACATATGAATGTACAGTTATTGAAGGATGGAGGAAGAGAAGAAATAAAGGAGGCTTAGATACTCTGGTATTTTAAAAAGAGTTGGATTTTTTCAATGTATTTACCTGTGTTCCAAATATTCTGTTTTCATAACAAATTATTCTCAAACATTATATTATAAGGAGAATATTTTCATCCTCATGAATCATGCAGAAAGGGCACAGCAGGCATGTATTTACTGCAGATACCCGGGCCCGTGATGAAAGAATGGAAGACCAGGAAGCAGAAAGCAGGAAAGTGTTCTGTGAAGAGCCAGAAAATAAGTATTTTTGGCTTTGCAGGCCATAAATTAAGTATCTGTCATGACTACTCACTTCTTGTTGTTAAAGATGGCAGAAGATGTGAACAACACATAAATGAATAGACATGCTATTTCTCAACAAAACTTTATTTACAAAGACAGAAAGTAGGCTACATTTGGCTCCATGGAAGCCCTGAAGTCTAATTTATCTACATGTTGAAGGTTAATACAAGTTGCCAATGGGGAGTCTCAGCACTTCTAGATGAGGACCATTGCATGTAGCCTCACTCCATTTGGGATAGTCTGAGATCTCACCCTGGGGCCTGGGATCTAAGGATCTAACGTCTTAAAAGAAAGAAAGCATCAAACATAATCTGCTTCACCTATCACAATTTTATCTCCAATATCATGTAGCATGAATCAACAACATTTGATTAGTTAAGCAGTCAGAAATCTAGCCTCGTCAGATACAGTGAGTGGTGCATGCCTAGAACCTCAGCAGTGAGTAGGCAAAGGAAGGAGGACTATGATTTTGAGGTCAATCTGGAGGTTGTAGCAAGACCCTGCCTGTCTCAAAATACAATAATACAATTTGGCCAGCTTAGGTTCAAGCAGAGAGGAATGAAACTCCTTTGTGTGGAATGTGGTAAGTTTCTAAGAAAGCCTTGGGTCTTGAAATAATGTTCCGACCATTTTTAGAAAATGTATTATTGCACTTTCAGTCAACATACCAACAAATTTTTATGACTTACCACATCGTGTACTAGTTAACAGGTACGCGAATTTCACTATATACGTTGCTTGGGGTCAAATGGCACTTTTACAAAAGATATATATTTGCAAAAATGATACAATGTTATGACATATCCGTAACACAGCACGGGAGAAGTACAAATAAGTAGCACTAAGATAGCTTTAAGATATAACATTTACACTAGACCTTTAATTGTATCCCAGAGACACATCTGACCTGCTCCTTTTAAGTAAAGCTTTATTGGAACACAGCTAACCTTGCTCATTTACATATTGTCTTCCAATGCTTTAACATTACAGCAAGAGAGATAAGTACATGTTGCAGAGATTATCTCACAAAGCTAATATCATTTCCAAGGTTGCACTTAAAGGAAAAATTTGTCATTTTCTGTTAAATATGGAGAAATTTACTGAGAAATGGGGGGGATGAAACAGAGAAAAACATAAATTTGGAATCTTGCAAAGACCTTGACCAAGCTCAAATTTCACTTCCAAATTCTTTAAGTAAATTATTCAAGAACAGGTGAAGGTTTTACATTTTCACGAGAGTCTTTAGACATTTCAATTAAATCTCTGTATGGAGAAGAGATACTAATAGGAATTTAGACAGAAATACTTAATTACATTGTCAGATATATTGGGTGGGGGGGAAGCATTACACATCTGATATATAATTGCCACCTTGGATATATGTCATCTTCTAAGAAGAAGATTTCTTTTAATTTGAGTAAGATATAAATCATATTTCTCTCAATTATTCTTCTTGTTTCTTAATATTACTCTTAAAGATAAATAGAAAAAAAATAGCCTGAGTCCTGGAATCAGAATGTGTAGATATAAATCTCAACCTTAACAAACATATATATGGTACACCTTCAGGCAAATTGCTAGCTTTCTCTCTGCCTCAATTTCAGTAGCACCTACCTTAGCAACTATACATTAAGAGTGCCAGGTCTGTCTTCAAATAACCATGAAATAAATGTAGACTCCACCTCCCTGCATTCTCTCCCTCTTTCTCTATGGATCATGTATATAAAGTCTAGCAGAAGAGAGAGCTTATTATGTTTTTTAATTGGATCTGGGCCATCAGTTGTCAGCAAATGAATTTCTCTGTTTTCCCTTTCCTACAATATTAGTTATCTCCCTACAATGACTTGCCTATTTAGTCTGTGCTGCCCACTTAAATTCTTAGTGGTGATTAGATTCCAATTCCCCAAGCTGTATAGACTAGCTCCACTCTGTTCACTCTAATGGCTTCCTTCTAGTTCCATTGGCCTTCCTTATCTCTATCTCTGCTACTTGCATTCCTGCTGTATTCCTCCTGTCATTCAGTATTCGCCCACATAACATCAACCCTCACTCTTGAAGGGTCAATGCAGACAGGGCTTTCTCTTAGCAGACGTCCCTGACTTTCTATGTTAAACTACATGGCAGCCCCTTCTGACATCTTTCACAGAACCCACACTTTTCTTTATTGCGCTTAACAAAATGGACAGTCATGTATTTATATGTGTGCTTAAATAATATTTGTCTTTTTCTCTAGGCCAGAGATTAACAAACATCAGCCCATATATGATTCTGACCCAAGCCTCCCTTCACACAGCACCAGACCTAACAATGGTAATGGTAATAACCTTGATTTTTTTCTTTGTCAACAATGTCTAGTGTACTTAATGTTTGTATCAATCACAAAATTAAGCATCATGAAATATGCTACACATTTCTCATGTATTGAATTTTGTTTCCTATGTATCTGGCACAAAGCAGTGTATGTCATAAAGTAAATAGATAAGCAACAAACAGATTAGTCAATAATAAAGTATTTTCATTTTTAAAGATCATTTTGAGCAAATTCTCTATGTAGAAAATCACATGAAGAAATGTGAATTGTATAAGCAGAAGAGTTTTAAAGCAGAGTTTCACAGCAAGGACCATCTCTAAAGGAACATGCCAACATTAACTATGGCTTAGCATAAGTCTGTGGGTTGAGGGCAAGGGTCACTATTCTCCTGCTCTTGTGGTTTTCACATTGCTCCCTGCCGAGTTAGCATGTCTCTACTTGTGTCCTGATTCTTCATTCTTTAAGGCCAATCTCAGCTTTCATTCTCCTGAAGCCTTCCCTGCCTGCTCCGGTTCCCTCTAATCTCCATTTGTCTCTTGCTATACCTTCAATGGAAAAGACATCTCATACTTTAATACTCCTTCTCTCGAGTATTAGAGGGGACTTCATGGGGTTGAAAAACTAAGATCATACTTGATCTAAGATCCTTTGAGTCCACAGGCTCAAGTGATAGGAATCCAAAGACCAAAGTTGTTATTATGTGTTACAGTGCACAAAGCTGTGGTATGTCTGGCCTCAAGCTAGTCAACTGGATTGGGAACTCAGGAGAGGAGAGGAGAGGAGGCAAGACATAGTAGCAGCCTCCATTATCCCAGACTCATGAGGGAACTCTGCTTTAAGTAAGTGGCTGTCAATCCTTTCTGAAGATTATAATCAGCTCTATCACTTCACAGCGGGGGCTCAAGTGGGTCGTGTTGGCTTTCTTGCTTTCCTGTATGAATGAATGAATCCATCCATCATCCCATAGTCATTCTCTTAAACAGTGAGAAATTAAAACTATTCTTACATGTTCACACTTCAGATTACTAGCTTATCCCTTCACTGAAAGAGCCAAATCTGGCAAATTTCCAACAGAATAATACTTTGATAAATCACTAAAAGAAATACACAAAAGTATTGATCAGAACACATTATGAAATAGGTGTGAAGAGAAAAGAAATATATTAAAATATCAACATCACCAACTACAAAATAACAACTAAAATAAGCCTTCAATTAGCATTATACTCCATACTAAAGCTGAGATTAATCTGATTCAAATTTGTCTGAAATTCACAACACACCAGGAAACAGCAAAAGAATAGTATTCATTTAAAGTAAATGGTCACTTCAATAACTTAAGAAACTGCTGTTACCATTTGTGATTTTCATGAATATAATTGTCTTGGCTGCTTTTCTCAACTTCCTAAAATATTTGTTTTATCACCATCCTCTTCATTGGGGTGAGAATTGTTGTTTCTGAAAATGTAACACTACTACTAAATTCTCTTGGCAAAACAGGCTTGTCAGGAAAACCATCATTTTAATAATGGATCACAAGGGACATACTATAAAGAAATACATACTCATAAGAATATGGTAAGCCCCTATTGCTGAAGATCACATATGCTTGGGCTGCAGGTCACTGAGAAATCAGGCTGAAGCTGAGCTGAAAATCTCCTCCCTGTTAACCAGCTGACAGAAAGCTGGAAACAGCTATGGCTACATACAGCCCTATGGGAGAGAGAAGTCATCAACAGTGGTGACCAGCAGTGGACCTTGCAAGCCTTAAGACTGGCCAGCCAGGCCAAATGTGCCAACTGGGGCAATAGTGGCATGTCTAATGTGGGGGAAACCAACTTCTCTCTAATTGAACTGGAGGCCTGCTCCACATCCATTCCTGGTACTGAAGACCTAGTCAAAAGCCTATGGAGGGGGAGGTCATAAGCCCTAGGGGCTAACAACTGCTGTTGTCTGGGTAAACACATATGACAACTAACCTGCCTTACTAGTATTTTTTTAAAAAATAAGCATACCCAAAGAATAATGCTCCTCTCACTCTTGGCTTGAGAAGCTCTTTTTCAGATTGTGGTGACCACTGGGATAATGCAAAAGACCCCATAGTGCTGAGAAGAAATGACAGTGGAGTGATCAGCACTGGGAAATCTCTATCACACTTTCTGAGGCTCAGGGTCTATTGCAGAAGAGGTGGCAGAAAGACTGTAGGAGCCAAAGGAAGAGGAGGACTGCTTACAACACAAACTTCCATACACAAAATGGCTTTGATATTCATGATTTCACAGTGCCTGATAATACCTACACATAATGGGAGGAAAAGAAGATGACACTGAAACAAAATAGGAACTAATGGAGAGGGGGAAGAAATATGGGGGTGGGTGAGAGGGGAGGGGAATCATGATGGTTTATGGTCTATAATTATGAAAGCTATCAATAAAAGTTTTCTCAAAAATATACATATGGCAAGTGTTTGAACTTGACAAGTGTCTTTAATTTTCTAGAAGAAATCACAGTAGTTTTTTTGAGTCCATCCTGGCTCTGAGAGATAGCATACAGAGGAAGGGAATAAGAGCATTATCTTAAGTAATATATTATAAACATTTTAATTACAGCTTTTTCTGCAAAGTAACATACTTACATAGCCATTTGAGGAATCACCAACCTTCACACAAACACACCTATCTTGAAATAGACTAATGAAACCCACAGACCAGTTGGTACACAGCTGGACTGACCTCTCAAGGGTAACAGGTTTGACCAAGCCTTCTAATGCTGCTTCTGCACAGCACTATGCCGTCTGACAAGAAGTCCACATTGGCGTGATCATTCCCTGTGCAAGTCCACAAATTCTTCCTCCACCTTCCATTCCTTGCTCCAACCTAGTTGCCTA
The DNA here is from genome assembly GCA_004024765.1 of Zapus hudsonius. Classification (NCBI taxonomy): domain Eukaryota; kingdom Metazoa; phylum Chordata; class Mammalia; order Rodentia; family Dipodidae; genus Zapus; species Zapus hudsonius. The sequence goes on from PVHP010005066.1 coordinate 14,947, forward strand.
CACACTGGCCCCCTGTTCAGAGGCAGCTCTATGTCTCCCTTCATGGTGTTTCTTCCTCAAAGATTGCCATTCTTTGCTTACTTCCTGTATTCATCTCCTCAACTGCCCTTCCCCAAGCACAGTTTCTTAAGAAATCTAGACCCATCTGTCTATGATTAATTGCCAGATTTTTTAATGATTTTATTCCCAAACTAACACTGGTCAGTAATTTCATACAATCTAATTAAATTAACTACCATAAAATATATTTTAAAGACATGTAAGATACATGTTCAAGTTTTTAAAATACATCAATAGACATGAATTACTCTCTTTTAAATGCTCTGAAAGTATTCTCAATCATTCTAGTAATTTCTGTGCAGACTAAGATGTGGTTTGTGGACCAGCAGCATTAATCCCCATTCTGAGGGGCTCTCTTTGAGACATGCTGATAATTCTTCTCTATGATGTATCAACATTTCCACCTATTAGAAACAAAGACCAAGTCACTAAAATGATGGTTAAAGCACTCATTATCATACCTCTCCAATCCTGAGAGATTAAAAATACAGCCAAATATTTCCACCTTTTCTGAGTTAACCAATTTTGGAACTACATAGTTCCTGGTGTAGCAAGAATACCATGATTGATCCTTTGACTCAGAAAACACTTTTGTTCTGATGCTACCCAAAGCAAAGGTCTCAGATCACAGATTTCACAAAGTATTTGACAAAAAGGTTTATGACTGTTTGATGATATCAATGCCATAAGAGACATAAGCATCTAAGATACACCTGAGAAAGTACAGGATAGGAAAGTTTATTTGACTCACATAGGTCCAGTTTTGTACGGATTTTTAAGATTAACTTTTGTAATAATTAATAAGCTATAGGATAATATGTTATCCTATGTTTTATGTGGAGCACAAATAGAATCCTCTGGAGAGACCTTACAGAAATGCTATTTTTATGAACAATTTCCACCTAAAATGTATTAGGTAATAGGAACATACAGAGTTCAGCGACCTACCTTCTCTGTGTTCAGAGAGGCAGCTATGTCTGTGTTAAGGTTTACCAGAGAAATAGAACCAGTAGGATGTGTATATATAGGGCAACAGATTTAAGAAAGCAGCTCACAAAATTGTGTAGGCTAACAAGTCTAAAACTCTCAGAGTGGGCTGTCAGACTAAAGCCCCAGGAAGAGCTGCTATGGCATTTCAGCTGCAAAGGTTGTCTGCTACGTGTGGGTTATTCTGTGGTTCTGTCCAAGCCTTAAACTGTATGAATGAAGCCCATCTGCTTCACTGAGTCATCAATTTAGTTGGTAATCTCATCTGAAAAACACCCTGTGAAAACATTCAGAATGATGTTTGACCCAATATCTAATCTATGTTTCTCAGGTCTCACTAACATAAAAATCATCATAATATCCCAATTAGGGTTATTTTATACATACATGCATAATATAATACTATATATAAATATGTATTATAAATGCATAATATATATATATGCATACACATACATACACATATGTATGTGTGTATATATACATACAAATATACATATATATGCACATTTATATACATACACTTAGATATGTATATATGTGTGTACACAATATACATACATACATACATACATACATACATACATACATACATACATGACAATGCAAGGGGGAATGGACCTTCTTGGTTTTGTGTACTGTGAGATCCAGCTAGGCCATATCTAGCTACTTTCTCCCTTACTTCCTGAATTCCAGGCATTTCCATGTCCTCTCTAAACATGGAGAGTAGTTTATTTCCTCTATCTGGAGCTCCCTCTTCACCATCCCTCGCTAGCTCTCCACATCCTTTTGCTCTTAACCTTCTCCTCATTCAAAACTCTCAGCTCACACTTGACTACTTCACAAATTCTTTTTGACTTCGAGTTCAAAGGCCCAAATGGAGTTCAGGATCCTTTGTTTACTTCTCCTTAAACTGAAACCCTCTCCTTCAAGGCACGAGCACTGACTTATCCTTGTACACATCACTGTGAGTGATAACTGCCAGTTTCTTCTACTGCATTGCACATCTCATGAGAATTAAGGCTGTCCAGTTTTGCTGACCACTGCAAACAAACTCAATGCCTTGATCACCCTTTTATTACCAGAAAAAACAACATCTAGTAAAAACATTTTGACTAACTAAAGGAAAGAGTGGGTGCTTTTCATAAAAACAGGGCTTTTTAAAGATTTTCATGGCTGTTCAGGGTGAAAGAAAGAGAAAAGAGATAGAAACAGTAGTTAGAAAAAATTGAATCTATATATCAAAATTCGACCTAGGTTTACTTTCTCATGTCTACTACCAAATGAAGGCACAAATGTGCCCTAAAGGTAAACTAGTTGTATTCTGATACCATAGGTGACTAAGTCTCCTAGGATAATTTCCTTTTCTTCCCTTCCCCCATTTACCAACCAATCAATACTAGGCCATAAAGTCCTTCAAAATCCCTTAGCTTTTGGCTTATTTATGTTTTTAATTACCTTGTTGGCATTTTGCTAGTGTTTTAAAAATATTAATGCTAGTTAACTTTTGAGATTAAAGATATAAATTTTAAAGGTAACTAATAACATACCACCCAAATAAAATATATAATACAATTTAATAATATTAATAGGGCACTAAAATACCAGCTACTGCAAGTGTATGTCAGAGATGGCAAGGATAATGTAGCTCAGATGTATTGTACAGCAATAACATACCCAGAAGAACAGCAAACGAGGTGTCTTTAAATCAAATACTTTCAGAATGAATACCTGTTGTTGCAAATTATAACATCAAGGAAGCAATGAAGGAACTAAATGCTCTACAGGTTTGGAAATTAAAGGAAAAATGACAACTTTTATTATCTTTCATTATCTTGGTTTAACAGAAAAGATTTGGAAAGCCAGTCACAATTACCAAGCTAAATTGTGAGAAAAAAAATCAGCAGAATAAGGCTCTAGAAGGAAGTTACTGCTAATGGGAAAAAATACCTATCACAGATGCTCGGATTTTTTTTAAGTCTAGATAGTGATATTATAGATAATTTCATCTTATTCTGTATTTTATACATTTTCATTTTTCAAATTTCAAAAATACAGGAAAACATTGAAGAACCATTTCAAGTACAAAAAATACCACAGGCTAGGTGTGGTGGTACACACCTTTAATCCCAGCATTTGGGGGGAAGATGTAGGAGAATTTTGGTGATTTCACAGCCAGCCTGAGACTACAGTGTGTTCACGTCAGCATGGATTAGAGTGAGTTACTACCTCCAAAAAAAAAAAAAAAAAACAAAACAAAACAACAAAAATGCAATCTATCTTAAATTCTATGCAGTTTCTGAGTCAATACTGTCCCATGAAAACCTGAAATACTTTTTACTCAATTTTATTTCTTGATTTGCTTATGTAACAGGTGCTGAGATTCTGGCACTCCCTGGACACTTGCCTTCTCCTGTAACTTTTCCAACAGGATTCCATTAAATATTGATACCTCTCATACCCTCATGCCATTGCCCATAAACGTCACTATCTATAATCTTTACCAAATACTATGCATACTCCCCAACTAAACACTTATTAACTATCAAATCTGTGTCAAGCGTTATATCTTTGTGCTTGAACTTATTTATAGTTATGATCAAGATCAAAATAGTCTTTATTTTGAGGAAATCACTCACATTTGTAGTAGCCTCAAATACTTTTGATTAAGCCTCCTAATTTCTCCAGCTGATGGAGCCTTTGGAAGGTGGAAACTTGCTGCCGGAGGTGGTTTGTTACTTGGGAAGAATCTTGGGATTGTATAGTCCAGCCCACTTAACAGTGTTAGCTCGTTCACACTACTTCCCCAAGCTGTTGTGATGCCCCAACTGCCTGTTCTTTCCCTCACATGATGAAATTTCCCCCTCAAAATTGTAAGCCAATAATGGCTCCCATAAACTGCTTCTGGCCTGATGTTTTGTCCCAACAATGAGACAAAATTGGGAAAAGAAGTGGGATCTTTGCTGCAATGAACTTGGCCATGTGGCCATGTGGTTTTTGTTCTTTTAGAATTGGTTTGTGGGAGGAATATGGAAGGATTTGCAACTTTAGATTAGAGAAACCTTGCAGTGCTTTGAGCAGTGTGATGGACCATTCTGGTGAGACTTCTACAGAATGAAATGTCAAAAAGACTCTGGACTGTGAAGGCTTGGCTTATGAGGTTTCAGAGAGGAAAGACAGAATTTTGTCAGAACATGGCTAGCAGTAGTCTGTGTAATATTCTGGCAGAGAGGTTGGCTGTCTTCTGCATATATCCTGAGAACTTGAGGGAAAAAAGGAATTTAGAGGTGATGGACTGGTGGATTTGGCATGTGAAGATTCAAAACTGAAGGGTATGAAAGATATAAAATTTGGTGCAGAAGGAAGTGTGGACTTTTGCCCTACTGGGTTTCTTTTCTTTTTTTTAAAGATTCAGAGAGACTTCATTAGATTAATAGAAGAGAGAACAAAGTGCAGAATGTTCTTGCCATGGGGAAGGAGGGAGGAGGTAAAGCTCTGCCTGGCTTTTCTTCTATCATGCATTGGCCCAATATTTCTTTGCTATGCCTCCATTCCTCTTTGGGAATGGAAAAGTTTACTCCATGCTATTTTGTGTTAGACATATATAACTTATGATTTTCCATGGGTCACAGTCTTGAGTCCCATATGATACTTTGGACTTTTGAACAGTGCTGGGACTTATAGAGAGTATGGATACTTTTAAAGTTGTACTGAGTGCATTTTACATCATGAGATGGCCATGAGTTTATGGGGGCAAGGGGCAAAGTGATAGTTCTAATGTAAAAGGCTTCAAGTGTTTATAATTATGAATCTAATTAGTCTCAAGCTGGTAGAGCCTTTGGGACATGGAGCCTTGCTGAAGGTGATGTTCTGTGTGAGAACTATAGGATTTTATAGTCCAGCCCACTTCCCAATGCTAGCTAACTCACATGATTTCCCCAGAGCTGCTGTGAAAAGATGGGGTGTCCTGGCTGCTTGCTCTGCCATGCTTTCCCCAATATGATGAAACTTCCCCTCAAAACTGTAAGCCAAAATTAACCCTTCCCTTCCATAAGCTTCTTATGGTCAGATGTTTTGCTCCAGCAATAAGACGGTAACTGCTACATCATGGTACAGTAGTCTGGCTCGGTGTCTTTCCAAAGCACACATATCATGGGCTTGTTCTCCAGCCTATGGAACAATGTGGAAGTGGAAGCTTTAAAAGGTGGGACCTAATAGAGAAAAGATCATTTGGTAATGTGTTCTTGAAGACAATATTGGGACCCTGGCCCCTCTCTGTCTCTTTATTTGCCTCTCAGTTGATAGGGCCACATGCTCTCCCATGATATAAGAATGTCTTGCCCCAGCCTCAACAGCATTGGAGCCAACTTCTGATGAATGGAAACCTCTGAAACTGTCAGTCAAAATAAGCCTTTCTTCCCTATTCATTTACTAAGGTAAATTTTCACAGTGGTATGATGTGTTATCTCCAGAAATTGTATTTTAACAAAGTGACAAAATATCCAACAATAAGTTTATTAACAGAGGTAGAACAGGAAAAATGTACTAGTTAGCATTGACCTTTAAGAAGCAGAAAAATAACGGAAAACCTAGTATTGAAAATGCAGATGTTATAATGGCTTGAATTCTTCCATCCAAACTCATCTGAAATGTAGTCCTTACTGTGGTCATGAAGAGGAAAGAAGAGACAGGACCTCTGAGAAGTGATTAGGTTATGAGGGCAGAGCTCTCAGGAGTGAATCCACTCATGGATTAATGGAGTTATAAGTTAATGAGCTATCTCAAATTAGGTTTTCACAAAAGCTAGCTTGGTTCTCTTTTGTAAACACATTTTTGCCACATACTTCTTTGTGTAAATTTGGGACTCTGTAGGACCCCCACTAGCAAAAAGGCCCTAAACAGATGCAATTCCCTCGGTCTTTGACCCTCCGGCCTTCACAACTATATGAAATATTTTTCAATGTCATGTGTTTAGTCATGGTAAAAGAAAACAGACCAAGAAAGATGATAAAAATAAAAAATATGAATATTAATCGAGAATTGAGAAAACTGAGGAGCCCATGTTATTTAAGTGGTGCCTGCAGAAGACCAAAGGTTATTTATTCATAAGCAGGTCATGCATGGGTATCTACCACAGATGCAGAAAGCCAATCAGCCAAATATTACAAAGTGACAGTTGATGAAAATATCTGAACACTCACTGAGAACACAAAGCTAAGAGCATTGTCCATGTTCCTGCTATTTTCCTCACTGTAATTTTAACAGTCAAGGCCCTGACATGAATCACAGATACATTCAAATAGATACTATATATAAGCAGCAGATGGATTAAAATAAATGAACAAAAAGCTAGTATATTAAATCAAATAGCAATCAATATTCCCTATTCATCACTGGGAATAAGGGAATAATGATCAAGTCATATTCCAAAACCCAGCGAGAGGTGGTCAATTGTGAGAGAACACTGACCAGCAAGACGTGATGTTTCTGAGAGGGATACAGCCAAATGGAGTGACCCCACAGGGAGTGAGCAGGGGAATTCTCTCATTATGTCACTTTCCTTCAGCCCTTAGATCTCCTAATGCTGTTGTCTGTAGGCTGAACTTACTTGGAAAGAAATGGACAAGAAGACAGGCCAGCCTTCTGGACCACACTACAAAATGGAGGAGTAAAGAAACGTACCTGAAAAGAAATATGAATGGTCTGTAGCACAAATCTATGAGGCTAGCATTTTTGTGGTTCCCCTTTCACAGAGTTCAAAGAGTTTCAAAGATGTAGGTTAGCTCATCTGATTACAGCATTTGAAGCTTTTTCTGAATCCACAGCTATAGCACTCAACTAACAAATCCCATGAACTCAAGACGGTCTTCAATGGCCAAATTGAATAATGTGATTTATATCCTATTCTTGTTATCTGATAAGATGGGATGGAGTATGGCATAGTATTAGTCACAGGGTTCAAGTTTTCTGCATTGGCAAGCTGCCCTCTAAATTGTTAGTCTGGTACTGAGCTGTAGTAGTATCCTCACACGGAGGCAGACACAAGTTGGTAACACTCCCACCTCCAAACTGAACCAGGAACTCCATGGGTGAGGCCCAGCGTCTGTACTTAATAAATCCCCCAAAAGATTCTGATGCATGTTAAAGCTCAAGAATCACCCCAACAGATGACGTCAATGTGTCAAGAGATGACATCATATGTAACCAGATGACATCCATGTGTCAACAGATGACATAGGTGTGTCCATAAATGACAGATGTATCAACAAATGACAAAAGGACATCAAAATAAAAGAAACAGAAGAATAGGGTTACAAAGAAGGGGATAGGGAGGGGTAGCAAAGGAAGTGGGTGGGAAGGAATTATAAATCTTTAAATAAAGTTTTTAATGTTACTTTTAAAAATAAGAGAAGTTTAATTTTATATCCACAATTCTTAGTTTCTTGAAAAGGGATTCTGGATGACTTTAATATCAATTGTTATGAAGAATTCTCTTAATCACACACTTTTTGAGAAATGTCAAAGCATGTCAGGGATACTACTTTAAAGAGAGGACACATACAATTCAAAAAGAAGAGGAATTATCTGTAATCAGTTTTAATCTATCTCCCAAGAAGCCTTGTTGGATTTTTCATAGTTCTAAGCCAGTGGGATATGCCACTCTATGTATAACCATGATAAGGGTGGCCATCCTTAAATTCTAGGCTTCCACTTAGCTTATAACCCTAATAAAAGGCTCTTATGGATTAAGCTCAAAGTTTATGCTTCTTCTACTGTTTTCTCTAATGTAAAAAATGCTTAATAAAGCACAAAGTGGGGTCTGTGGAGATGGCTCAGTGGTTGAAGGTGCTTTCTTGCAAAGTCTGTTGGCCCAGATTGAATTCTCCAGTACCCACGTAAAGCCAGATGCACAAAGTGCCACTTTCAGGAGTTTGTTTTTAGCTGCAAGAGGCCATGGAGTGCTCAAAATCTCTCTCCCTCTCTCCTTCATCCCTTCCTATCTTTCACAAAGTATACAGTTCATTAGAGGTACCCAACCAGCTCCATAAAATACAGATCTCCACCTCAAGACTAACTTTGCATGCTGTGGGTAAGTTCAAGTATCCATATACTTCACAGGCTCTCTGTGATTCCATCCCTGCCATTCCAAAGACCAGAGTGGATAGGCCCCTGGGGAAAGATTCAGGCTCTGTAGACCTGTCCCCACTCCCAACTCCTCTGGGCACATCTGAGACCATCGGAAAGGTCTCCACTTCTCTTATTTTCCTGATGACAATAATCTAAATTATACAGATTGGAGAAGAAGCAAGATCTCTCTGACCTCTTTCTTCTGCAAGTATGATCCATCTGAATTTTTACCTAGGCTACCTGTTTGAGACACATTGCTTACAGAATGAAAATTGAATGTAAAACAATAGTACTCCTCAGGCAGGGGAGAGAATAACATGCCTTATTAGGGGACTTCACAAGAAAGTGACAATCAGCCCATCTTAGCTGACTGCCTGGTCAGGGTGAGAGTGCAAATCCCAGAGGTGGGGAGAGAGCAAGCAGAGTTGGGATCCATGAAGCTGTGGAAAGTGATAATAGCAGTGAACATACTTTCTCTGAGTGTGAAGTATAAAGTAAATGGAAGAGCTTATTTTCAAACTCCATACACTTGAAAGATATTCTTTGGAAAATAAAAAGTTTTCAACATTTTTGAATGGCATACACTATCCCTTGATAATCTATGCCTTCCCAAGACCTAAGTTAAGAATGTAAAAGAAATTTTATTTTATAACAGGATGGCCTTGAAAACAAAAATGTGGATGGATATGATCATTTTTAATCCTTAATTATTTTAACTCATTTTCTTATGTTATTAACCCAAAAGTCATATTGCTTTCTTCCCATGGACCAAAGTATGCCTATCATCCCCTTCTGCAGAAGCTCATCTCTCTCTTTCTCTTCTTTGCTACTTTCTGACCTTTCATCAAATAATGTTCTCTAAAGGATAGTCAATGGTCTGCATTTGATCCCATATAAACATCTGAACCAATTTTCCAAGTAATCAACCACCACAAATTTCATTGAAAAGAAAGCAATAAACTATTAAAACCCTTGAGTCATAAAATCCTTTGGTGGCCTGCACTGATTCCCATGTAGATAGGTTTCTATGGGGGCAGAAACAAAGAGGAAAGGTCTTCAGGCCCAAGTCAGCACTGTGGCTTCCTTTAACAAGAAAGAAGGAAGGGGAAAGGACTGGCTATTACAGGTTCATCCCAAGGGTTTGCCATCGCTTCTTGACAAGACTCCACCATAAGTGAAATATATGGTTTGAAGTAGACCTAAAACAGGAGTGCTATTTCTCCAGAAGTCATTAGCTGAAAAGACTCTCTCACTTCCATATGCTCTTTCTTACTCTATATTTGTTTATGCTTACCCTTTCCTGGCCATTTGTGATGGTTCATCTGGATTCTCAGTGTGACTGGATCAGTAATCAAACAAGAGATACACTTCTGGGCTAATCTGTGAGGGCTTTTACTAGAAGGATTAGCTGAGAGGTGAAGACCTCCCTCACATGGACGGCTCTTTCTGGTGGTAGCCCAGATATAAGGTGGTCTGTGGAAAAAGCAGGGCTGCCTTGTCCATCCACCCTGCTGCTGTCACCTTTTATGAACATCGCCCATGAGACTCCAGCTTTTTTGGCCTCCACCCTGGACTGAAGACCAGTGGCTCTCCAGGAACCCTTGAGTCTTCAGCACCACATTGGGATTGCTGAGGAATCCATCCCCCTGGAATGAGTAGCTACCAGGTTCTCAGCTTCTCCAGCGTGCAGACAACCATTGGTGGGTGACCCAGACTGTATCCTGTAAGTCATTCTGATAAATTCCCAGTGTAATATATGTTCATTTTATCAGTTCTGCTCCTCTAGAGGACCATGACTCATCTACCCTCCCACCTGGACCATAAGAGTTGGGAGTGCTGGAAGCATATAAAATATCTTACTATTAGCCATAGTACTTTGCACACTGCTATGTGCCTGAGGTTCATAAATAACTTAAACTACATGAACTGGATTATGCTTCATGATTTTTGACCTTTAAAAGTAGCATTTTCTATGCTTCCACCTCTCAATGCTGTTTCCCCTGACTGGAAATCTCCACTCTGCACATCTTTGACAATTACCTCCTATTCTTGCTTCAGAAGTCAGTTTAATCTATCATTTCTGAATCCAGCCTTCCTTGACAAGGTCATTTCCCTCTATGATAGGCTTGCATGGAACCACTGCCCTTTCACAACTCCAATTAAAGTTATAATTTCCTAGTCTTGTACATCTTTTCTTCTGATAAGACAATAAGCTCCAGGAAATCCTTTTATTTCAATGGTCATTGTTTCTATAGTACAAACCTCGGCCCTAGTACATTTCAGTAAATATTTGTTATATGAATCAGTAAATGAGTTCACTAACTCATACATGTGGTATAACCAAAGTAATTTCCTGCTATGGCAGAGACTAATTAAGACTCAGTTTTCCCACATATTTAAGCAGATTTCTAGAGGTACAATAACGTATTAGACACAATGACTTAGTATGATCTAGCCAATATGGTGGTTCCATATTTACAATTATTTCACTTCTATTAATAGATATCTATTAAAAGAAATAGGTTTAATTCATTTCTAATGGAGGCAGACTCACATGGCTTTGAATATTAATGAATCTTGTGGCTAAGCTTCTGATACATTCATGGATCTGAGACGTGATCAATTCTTTACTCGATGTCTCAGATGCTGTGGTCCTAATGTCTTATCAAATGTTTGGTCCTCTTGGAAGATGCTTGATTCCAATCTAATCCTTAGAAATCACAAATAATGGTGAGATACCAGTACATCTTACCAGAGCATCCTGTCTAAATGTAAAAACAAAACGCCACCTGCTACATTTAAACAAAAGAGAAAGAGATGCACAAATGTAGCTTTTAGCATATACAGATGAATTGAAAAGACAGTTTGAACATCTGATGTGCCTGCTTTTTATCATAGGTAATTCTTTCTGGTAATAACCTAATGATATAACTAAGCAAGAAAGACTTCAGGAAACTGGTTTGTGTTTCTAGCATAATATCTAGGAATGTAAAAAACAGATTAACAGGTATTCACTGGTATCAGTAATAAAAGTGCTGATGCAAGCTATTGCTCCACCCCCAATATCAGAATCAACACAGTAAAAGGCTTACCCACAAAGTCCTTTTCTTATTAGTTCTTGCATGGAGCACTGTTTACTGTGAATGACTGGCCTTGGACAATTATAAAGCAAGCAGGTTTTAACAACATTGACAAACTGAAATTCTTAATGTTCACTAAATTCAAATAACCAGCTTGTTTCTAATTGCCTTTCTGTACTGTTCCTTGTAATGGCATCCTAATTCCCAAATCTCTGTAAACCAGGAGACTGAGGCTTTCGGCAAGCATCACCACCTTTAGCAAGCACAGCTCTCCTCCCTGGTCCCTGAATGCCCTTCACTTCTGTACCCCAAAGAGTCCAGTGATACCCTGGCAAGTGCATCGTTTTGAGCAGCCACCAAAATTACTCATGTATGTAAAACCTGTTACATTTCATATGAGAAACACTGACCCACTTACTAACATCAACACTATTAACACAAAAACCATGCAAAAGCTACTGCTTAAGTGTTTAGTCTGAGTAGTTGCATGGGCCACACACCTTTCTGCACACAAAAGGCCCCAACCATCTTTGTTATCCATTTAATATAGCATTTTTTCTACACAGTATGCCTAATGCTCCAATTAGAATTACATAAAACTTAATTGTAAGAGGGTTTCTATATTTAAAGTGACAGCCTCCTTTTCCTTCCTTTGCAATTTTTAATATTTTGTGTTTACTTTTTCTATGTGAATGGCGCTTTCTCCTTAATTTTTTTAAATTTGAGACACAGAGAGAGAGAGAGAGAGAGAGAGAGAGAGAGAGAGAGAGAGAGAGAGAAACACACAGAGAATGGACACACCAGGGCCTCCTGCCACTGTAAATATACTCAGGCACATAAGCAAATGTGTTCATCATAAGTACTGGGGAATTGAACCTGGGATGTCAGGCTTTGTAAGCAAGCTCCTTTAAGCACTGAGCCAACTTTCCAGCCAAGGTTTCTCCTTTAATTATTATTTTTTTAGTTTTTAAGAAGGACATCAATTCAACAAGGCTTAAATAGTAAAGCACACAAAAGGTGCTCAGTGACTCAGTGAAGAAGTTGGCTCTCAACCCAAGTGGCATACTCAATCAAGTTTTGTTAACAGACCTAAATGCTTTCATTCCCATGCTAGCCAAGGCATATATGTATTTTTCTCTTGTTTTTACACAAAGACCAGTATGCTTTACCTGCTTTATTTCATTTAAATATATTTCATTATTTTCTACATCAAAGCAGTTTTTACAATGAACCATTCCTGCTAATGAAATGCACCATAATTTAGGCAACACTCTATAAATCAAAATTTAAGCAAAGCCTAAACTTTAGCTATTACAGTGATGTCCTTACTTTGTAAAGATAATTTCATGTTTATTTCTGTATAACAGTAGGAAAACTGTTAGCAGTAGACTTGTTAGCCAAAGAGTACATGTACCCATTCAAATTTAATATGTACTATACACCAGATTATTCCCTAAATGGTAATGTTTGTGATTGTTTTTCCTCTGTAACTCACCAACAGAATGTTTGGAAGTTTTGGATATTTGTCAGTCTGAGAGGTAAAGAAGCCTATCTCAATGTCATTAGAATTTTAATTTTATAATCTCATTATAATAGTAAAATTTATCATTTTTCAAATATTAAGAGTCATTTTTATTTCCTCTTCTGAAGCTTGAATACGTATAATTAAAAAATATTTTCAAGTTTTTCATTACACATTTTATAGTACTTTTCATACAATGGTAATATTTGCTTTTTTTTCTGTGACAGTTATTGAAAATATTCTAAATTCACTACTCTTCTCTCACTGTTATTATCTTTTGGGGATAAGAGAGCAAAAGGGTTTGTCTCTTTAAGTTTATTTTGTCATTCATTCATGAATTCTAGATATCAAGTTAATACTAAGAAGACTATAGTCACCCTGACATTAGAAAACATTCATTCATGTTTGTGCACTTTTGTAGCAATTTTATAGACTTGATTTTGCTACTTAAAGCTTGTTATTGGAATTTTTCATTGTGAATTAAATATGGATACAATTTTCCCTTGATATCTGCATTCATCCTAAGGACACTGATTAAATGATCCAAAATACCCTGATGGCTTCAAAAGTCGCTTTGTCAGTTATCAATCCTTTACTAAACACGCAATTTCCAGACATTTACTGCTGCTGTCTGATATTCCAGTTCCCATGCCAGTGTCAGATGCTGACCTCTAAAAGGTTGTCTGTCACACATCCTGATGTCTGGTAATGCTTTTTATCTTTTGATATAAACTTAACATTACCTTGCCCAAATCAGAAAAGGAAAAGCCCACCTGTCGGCATTTTAATTGGAATGATGTCTTTTTTAAGAAGACATAGTAAGATCATTTCAACTGTCTTTCATGATTTTACCAGACAGGTCATGCATTTCTTTTTAACTGTTTTAGCAAAATTTTTATATAAGAATTATTTGTGGCTTGTTTGATTATGTTAATTTTATTGTAGTAACTGGAAGAATTGTTGCTTTTTGAGCTGATTCTCTTGCATTTTTCATAGAATCACATAATCATTTCATCTGGAAATAAAGATACTTTATCTCCTCCTAACACATTTTGTATATTCTCATCCTGTTCTTGACTAAATCGTTATAGCCAGCACCTCTGATTAAACACGGTAGAACAATGCCAGCACCCAGCACTGCCTGCTCCTGTCCTCAGGTGTGGGGTGCGGGAGCCTCCAGTGTTCAGTAGGCATGCTCAGCTAAGGAACTGAACTCAGGGAGAATCAGGTCTTCGTGCTTGTGCAACAAATGTTCTTACTCACAGAGCCATCTGCCCAGGCCTTTTGTTGACATTTTTGTATGGCTTCCAGCAAAAAAAGAAGGGATCTTGGATTAGGCCAAAAGTTAGGGTTATTTTTAAAACTTGAAAATAATCAAAATTTCACTTCCCAAAACATAAAAAAAAACTAGAAATGTGACCAGAACCATGAAAATAAACCTCATATGAAATAGCACAGACCTATTCTAAGGCACTCTGCCTGCCTCAGGTCGAGTCTCTATATTCCCAAGAGAAGGTGCTGTGAATTCAAAATGAGTATCTTGAGTGTAAGTACAAGGACAGTCCTTACTTTGTCATTATAAGGAAATTACAGGCTATTTGATTGAATACATCCCTCAAGATTTAATACTCATATTAACCTTTCACACTCTGATCATACCCTCTCTCCCTCTCCAAGGAGAGAAAATTGTTGCCTCCCTGACACCAATCAGCCTACTAACCCAACAACACAATTATCCCTAACCACCACTCCTGAAGCACAGCTTCCTAACAGCAGAAAATCTGAAGTTGCAAAAGTAAAGTGTGGCTTTCTCAGAAGGACTCGGGAAATACTGAAGTGTTGGCACACACTTTATAAGTTGGCAGGTCAACATAAAAGTTTCTTGGCCCATAAAAGAGATTAGAACTAACATGGTAGGAGCACACACTTTGATCCAGTTTGGGCAAAGGCCTATCAATCTCTGTCTGTACTATGCATTTCTGTATGGCATGAACTTTCTGATTAATAGACCAGATTTTCCTGCTTTCTCTAACTTTGCTAGAGGGAAATTTTACCTGAGAAATCCAGAGGTACAAAGCATATCAGGTCTTGATGAATATTGTGAAATTATAAACATGTCTTGAGAATTTTCCCACAGGTCAATAGGTTGTCCTGTTTAAAAGAGAAGTCAAGTTTTATTCAAATTTGTCAAATTAATTTGGGGAAGTGCCTCACAAGCAAACACGGAAGTAGAAATTGACATTTGATGCTGATATTTGAACCCCCAAAAGAAAAACATCCAGTGAAAACCAGGGGACTAGGAAGTAGTAAACATAGTGAAGAATAGGAGAAAGCTGGCTTCTTTCATAGAAGGTTCAAGAGGGATTGAGGCCCAGAGAGAACTAGGAGATGCCACCCTACATGCCATATCAACTTGGCACAAGAAATGGATCAGTCTGATCGAGACTGATCTACAATACATGCTGTCCACAGTCTACTGCACTAGGACCCAAGCAGGCTAGCTCAGGTGGGCTGGCCCTGAGATGCACCCTCCAAATTTACTAACCAATCGGTCTTCCCCCTGCATACCTGAATCTGACACTATAAAGGTGGTGGTCGGCTTGGGACACTTCCTTCTTTTTCTGGAGACCCATGTGAAAGCACACCTGTGAATTCCATGTGTATTTCTCCCAGGTCTCCCTAGATTCCACCTTCCACATGCTCCTGGCCCTACTCCGATCCTCCCTTGAAGCCTCAGTTTCTCTCATAGATGCCAAATGCCTGTGGATCCTCTCAAAGCCTTTCTTTAAAAGCCTTTCTTTTAACTTTCCACATGCTACGGCTCTTCTCTTGGAAGCCTCAGTTTCTCTCATAGATGGCACATATGTGTGGCTCCATCTAATCTCTCTTTAAAAGACTTTGTTTCTCTTAAATGATAAACTACTTTCCCCATGCTTGCGGCTTTACTCCAGTTTTTATCTAAAACTCCTATTTTTCTTAAATAAGCCTTGTAAAGTATACAGTGTTTTCCCACTGAAAGCGTGTTCTGCCCTTGCTTCCTAGACCACAATTTGCCTTAGACTCCACAATTTGTGATTTCTCCCCCCCAAAACTTAATAATTCATAATTTGTCCTTTTTGAGTCCATCTTTATTAATTCTTATGATGGTTAGGCTTTGTTGTCACCTTGATCTTTTTAATTATCTTGGGTGGATCTCTGAGGATATTAAAAAGAAGGCAGCTTCTCACTAGGGGGCAGGATATAAGGAAGCTCAGGAGAGCTGGAAATTTACATCCCTTCCTGTGTGGGCAGTGCAGAAAGGAAATTCCAGAAACTCAGGAAGCCATTCAGTCTGGGATAGAGTTGCAAGATCTCTGCCCTAAGGCTATATAAAGAGGAAGGAAATTTCTCTCCCTTTGCCCACTGCCTGTTTGTTGTTTTGTGTGTGGCGTTGGCGATGGGTTTCTCTGTTTGCTTGGACCTGTGAAAGGGGGCAAGCCTCTTTCACTGTTATGAAACTTCCACTGCATCTGTAGCTTCAATAAATCTTTTCCTCCCATAACTGTGCCCGGTTTGGAGAGTCATCCCAGTGGCATGTGGCTGACTATGACAATTATTTATTAAATATTAAATAAATATTAAATTTATTAAATAGAGTCCAAACTTGGGGTTCATTAATCTGGGGGGGTTCCTGAGCCCCCAAATCCTGTACTAATAGTGTGGTAGTTTGATTAAATGTCCCCCAATAGATTCAAAAGTATATTAAAGATTTGTCTTCAGCCTCCTGACTGGAGGAGGTGTCACCTTAGCCTGGCCTCCTAGGGTATTTCTAAGATGGATGTAATCTTTCAGTGATACATATGCAAAGAGCAGTCCTAGCTCAAGTGTGGAGCTCCTGCTCTTTGATCGTTAGATTGTGCTTGCCAGAGTTGCTGATTCTGGGTTTCTCTCTCTCTGTTTGGATCTGTAAAGGGGCCAGTCTTTTTGTTCATTATTAAATTTCCCCTGGATCTGTTACTTTAATAAATTCTTTCCTCCAAAAACACTGTGCGTGGTATGGAGATTCATCTCAGCAGCGTGTGCCTGACTATGACAAATAATAAGTCATGAAAACTTTTTACAAATAATATTCACTTCTGGAACTTTTCTGAAGACCCTATTTTCCTAATGCATTGAATTTTTGGAATGATCGACATTTTCCAGAACCTTCCTCTAAAATGCATGCAAAATTCTAAATGTAGTATGAATGACAAGTATTTGGGGGAAAGTGTGTGTTGGGACTTAATCTGACTGTGGAAGCATTGTAAACTCTAAATTATTTGTGTCTTTGATCTTTACTGAAAACTATTTCTGGGCTGGAGAGACTTCTCAGTGGTTAAGGTGCTTGTCTGCAAAGCCTAACAACATGGGTTTAATTTTCCAGTGCATAAAGCCAGATGCACAAAGTAGTCATGTGTCTTGAGTTTGTTTGTAGTGGCTTGAGGCCCTGGCATGCCCATTCTCATTCTCCCTCTCTTTCTCCCTTGCTCTATTTCCCCCCCTCTCTCTCCCCCCCTCTCTCTCCCTCCCTCCCTCTTTCTCTCTCTCTCTCTCTCTCTCTCTCTCTCTCTCTCTCGACCTTTTTCTCTAGACTATCTTACAGCAATAGCATTCTCAAGTTTTGAGGCCAAAAGTCATTTTCTGGTGCCCATGTTTCTCAATTTGTTGTTAAGCTCTGATGATTCTTTCTTCTATTGATATGGGAAAACCTTGGCATAGTTATATTTGTTTTTTTTTTTAACCATTGAAATCCCCCCCCTGCGAGTTTGTGTCCTCTAATGTAAAAGAATTATACACAGGGACAGAAATCAGTCTTATTACACATTTATTCTAGATTAATTAGTTAAGGGGAAAGGGAATTGGATGGAAAGGATGCCCAGCCACCATGTGGGAAGTTACAGAGTTCTCCAGCCACCAGTGTGGGGAGGAAATGTGGAGAGTTTAACAGAACTTAAGTTGTTCAGCTAAATAAGCAGCAGAAGAAAAGATAATAGAGAGCTCCCATCATGAGAAGGAGAGGTTGATGGGGGAAAATGTCTGGAGGCTGCTCCCATGGCTGGGGTGGGGTAGGCTTTGCCTTCCTAAGGCCTGGAAATTCAGAGATCCTCCTGCTGCCCAGCCATGTGGGAAAGAGGCCATCTTTCTTCTAGGGAACTTAATTTAAGTTTTCCCCAGATGAGTCGGAGAGACAGCTGATTGGTTCATATCTGACCAATCAGTTTTAGCGCCTAGGTTGTAGCTCTAGCTAGACCCCTCCCACTCAAGGGGAGGGGTTGTCTCTGCAGACATCTGACCCCTCACACTATCACCTGCCTTTCTCCGGGAAATGGTGCGATGTCCCATTATATGTCCCATAATATGATTATCAATCATATTCCTAAACCCTTTTGAGCTGGTTTGCCATTTACACCCATCATGATACATTTCCAGGCACTAAGTGGTTCTCACTAGGCATTCCTACTAACAGGGTGATTTGGTTTGCCTGGTGCATATCCCCAAAGGTCCATGTGATAAATGACCTGTGTCTAGGGTGGTGCTACTGGGAAGTGGTATAACCTCTAAGAGGTAGGAGGTAGGACCTGGTGGTCAATATGTCACTGGGTTGTGCCATTCAAGGGGATAGTGGACCTTAACTCTTTTCTCTCCCTTCTTCTCTGTCCAGGGAGGGGAACAGTCTCGTGATCCAAGGCTGAGGTGGTTTGGATGTGAAACGTGCCTGTAGCCTGTGTGCCTGTGATTCAGCCTCATACTCAGGCCCCACCTGGTGGAGCTTTGCTGGAGGAGGTGTGTCACTGTGCGTGGACCATGAGGTTTACCAGTCCAGCCCACTGGGTGTGCACTAGCAAGCTCCTTCCGGTGGTTTCCTTCTAGATGATATGATGTGATGTGATGCTCAGCCTCTGTCATGCTTTCCCTGACATCACAAAACTTCCGCTTGAGACCATCAACCCATGGAGCTGCTGCTAGTTGGGTGCTGTTTCCCTTCCACAAGAAGGTGACAGCCTCAGGGGCCAAGATAGTCATGGCCTGAATTCTCTAAAACTATGAGCTGTGAGAAACATTTATTCTTGCAAATGGATGATGTCACCTACCACTATTTATTGTAGTGACACAAAACTAACACAGAAGGACTTATAAAACTTAAAGAATGGTTTTGCCACAAACTTTGTAAGTTATTATACACAAACATGTGTATAAGAAGCATGGGGGGAAAGCATGGGAAAGAAACTATAAAATGCATTTAACTATTTCCTATGTTGCAAGTATCAACAGGATAAATATGATTAACCTGTGTAATTCTATTTCTGTACATACGTGTAAAAATGGACACAATGGTTTTAGAATTAAAAAGACAACTGGATTTCTACTTTTCCATGAGAAAATGAAGGCCAAAGGAGGAGGAGTAACTTGCCAACCCTCATTCCACAGATGTGTTTGAATTCTGGCTCCTGTCTTATATGAAATTCTGTTTCATTTTATGTCATTCTGTAGCTAGCCTATGGATGAGAGGCTGGTCTCCTCTGCTCACTCTGGGTGACTGAGCTTGTGTTATCTATTGAACAATAAAATAGCCACAATGAATCTTAAGCTAATACAAGGTCAGTTAAGTGACTTGCCAAATGGTAGCTGGTGAGAGTAAGTTCCCTAGTTTTCAACTGAAGGTTTCTTTACCCAGTTAGAGGCTATCTTGAAGTTTCGCGAACTCCATGAAATCACTCATAACACCTATAATGCTTTGTTGAGTTAGAGAAGAATAAAAGATGTCAAACTGAAATCTATGAGCCCCCTGGCTCTGTTACAACCTTGGGTTGCACTTCAGAGAAAAATATACTATGTAGTCTAGAGAATCCATCAAAAGATAAATTCATCTTGACTGAGTATAACTCTGCTGACTATCACTACAATTTTGTTGTTTGCTTTTAGCTTAACTTATTAAGACAATTTTATTTCCCTTCCTTCTCCTTGTGCCTATGATGACATCCAAGGAAAGAGTTAGGCTGAGTGTTCTGTAAAGATGTTGCCATAGACAATTTAAATCACACAAGAAAGGACATATTTCAAATTGTAACTCTTTAAATTCATTAAATGTAGCTTTTCAATTGTCATGGGAAAAGTGGGATTTCAAAGCATAAAAAGACGGAGTGAATGGAGTATGCTGATAATTCAGTTATTGATGCAAGGAAATGTAAACTTCATTAAACATTTAAGTCTAAGTCACTCTTGATAATGTGAGCAAGCTTCTATTAAGAATTCACTGTTAAATGAATAAAGAAGAATTTAGTAAAATGAACATTTATATTACCAGCCAACATGGTCACTGAACCATATATTTCCAACAAATAATGTTGGAAAAGGAAGATGAACTGTATGAGTTAGAAGTCTGAATCACTTGGCCCCTTGAGTTGAATATAATGAAGGGAATAATTTGTTCTTTGTCAATAAATGTAATGAGCTGTGACTTCAAATCCCCTGGGCAGAATAACTCTGTTTTATTATTTATCTGCAGGGTGAAGATTCCCTCTGAAGACCTGATATAATACATCATTCAAGCAAATGAAAATTCAGTCTGTGGAGGTCTACCTGCATGTTCTATTGTAAAGAAGAGCTTTCAGAAAAAAAATGGATATGAGTTAGAACTTTTGCTCATGAAGCACTGACTATACAAATTGTCAGCTGAAAAAGAAATTTCCCCAGTGGATAGAATTAACTATCCATAGAGAAATCACAGAGAGAAATGGACGCTTTCAAGCCCACCAGTAATGAATGTCCACCAGAGATAGTGTTTATCTGCAGGTAGATAGGAAAACCAAAGTAGGATTTCTTTATCCCTCATTATGAGATAAGACAAAGCCAAGTAACAATGAGGACAAAGGAAGGGCTGTGTGGAAGGAAAGGTTAGAGAACAAGACTCTGCTGTGGGGGCTCAGGGCTACCTCTTGTACAAACTGCCTTGTGAGAATTGTAAGGAGGCAACCACTCTCAAATGGAAAATTTCAGACAGCTCCCAACTTAAGAAAACAGACTACAGAAAAGCCCCTGTTCTAAGGACTTTCTCCACAGCCAGTCACACTGGCCAGAGGCCTTAGCACCTCCTTTAGCTGGCACCTCTGTGAACCACAGGACTGATAGTCACATGGGATGGCCCTGCCAGGAATCTTTTTGTGGTGGAAAACATATTGTCATCGAATTAAGAGGAAGCTGTTTTCACACCTTGAGGAAAGGAACTTGTGAAAGAAATTAAAGCATTGCATGAGACCTGGAATTCAGACAGGGTGCCCTGCAGGAGGAATATTCTGTCAAATCCATGGCATTATGGGTGGTAGGAAGCAACCTTCCCTTACACAGAACAAAAGGACAGATGCACCTATTACACTGTGGCATTGTACTGATCTTAAGATACAACCCAAAAAAGTTTTAAAAGCAGTTATCTGATCAGTCAGCAATTTAAAAAAAAATACTGCACTTTAGATCACAGGAAAACAAAATGTTTAACAATTAAGACCAAAAAAGAATTAGAATCTTTTCTTGTAATAGTAATGATGATAAGCAGTGTTCTATATGCTTCTCTACATACTGTCCCCTTGAATGTGTTTAGGTGGAAATTGCATCCCCAAGAGACAGCCACAAGAAGCCTTCACTGAAGCGCAAGGCCCACAGTGGTGTCCTAGGTCTTTGAAGTCTTTGTGTGACTTGGCAGCTTTGCAATGCCATTCTCTGTGGCCACAATGCTCTTCCCAAGTCCACATGCGACTTAGTTCTCAGACTTTTCCATACTGCTTACATCACCACTATCCATTTTCTTACTTTCTCACGGACACCTCTTTTTTTATCCTTCATGGAACTTTCTCCAATTCAAATAATATTCATTTGTACATCAAGCTTGACTAATAGGCACTAGTATTGATTCACATATACATTATGAAAGCAATAGCCCACATGATTTGAGCCTTGTAGGTCTTCATAAAATAAAAGCTATTTTTCCATTTACATGCAAAAGAAAATCAGAAGGATGAAGTCTGCAATGGGACTATTAGGCAGTTTGTAGGCAGAAGAGTTGGGATTTGAACATAGGACTGAAAAAGGTAGCAATAACTTAAGGTCTTCCAACTGTGCACAGGTTTCATTGGAAAACAGAAGATAATCTTACTTTTATTAGCATATTCTAATCTCCTAACATAGAACCTGTGTGTAGATATAGTGGACCCACCAAAAATAATGTAGAACTGGGAGATACATAACAGTGGCAGAGCACTTGTCTAGCATGTACAAGACCTTAGCTTAATATCTAACACTTAAAAAAATAAAAGTATCAGGCCCCCAAAAGTTCAGGAAACTTTAAAAGAAAGAAATTAAAATTTAGAGAGCGTATCCATTAAGTTTTCCCCTATAAATTAAGTGTAAATTATTAAAATGGCCATTGTTCACTTACAGTGATGGAACACTTGGATTTTATCCACACAACATCAATTTTCTCTGGCAGAGATAATAGGCCAGATGAAACTGGATAAGCTAGTCTATAAACATGAGACATGAGCAGCCTGCCTGTAAATGGCCAGCCCTGCCCAGCCCAGCAGGGTATTCCACATAAATCCCTTTCATTTGGGGAAGGAGTGTAAGATGGCACAATGTGCTCAGTAAACATTCAGTTCATGGCAATCAGTGGAAGAAAATCTCTGTGGGAGCTCCCCATGGGACTCTCTACAGGGCTTCAGTATCAGGAACCAAGTAGTAGTTCTCCTGTTCTTAGGCTGCTGGGGACAAGAGACTGCTGGTACAAACACTAACTTTAAGCAGCCAGTTTCCTCCATTGCCTACTTTCCTGCAGGAGCCATATCTCTAACTGAACGTAGAGACCAATACACAACTATTTCCATTTTTAATCCACCCAGGCTTCTGTAGAGACCATCAACAACGGCTTGTCTCTCTAGGTCTATGGCATAGGCCCAGGACCAGCAGATGTTTTTTTTTCAAAAGATAGCATTAACAATTTAGATTTGCAAGGCTATGTGTTCTCCGCCATAACAATTCTATTTAACTCTGACAGTCTGCTGAGAAAATAACAAACAATATGTAACCAAATTGATGTTGCATACCAATCAAACTTTATTTTAAATAGCCTGCTTTAGCATACACAATGACAGTTTGCTGGCTTCCAGTTGTAGACATTATTTACCAATTGCCATAGTTGATTTTTTACATCATTCTGGCTAATTTTCATTTCATCTGGGTTAAATTTTTATCCTGATCTATTACATCATCTTTGGAAAGGCACAGCTAAGTATAGATAGAAAAGACTGGGTAGATTCAGATAAGAAAACCACATTTGTGTGAAAAATGTAGCTATCTCTATGGCTTGCACGTCCTGTCAAATAAAACAATGTAAATGTATTCTGAAAAGATTAACTTGGAATTTTTCCATTTCTTTCAATGAAATATAAAATGTTCATTGTTAAATTTCTTCCCTTGGTAAGTACATTGAAGCACAAAAAAATAAAATGAATTACTATCAATTCTGCTAAGTCAAACTCTGAATTCACTAAAAGATAAATTAATAGTCTAAGTCTTGATTTATTGTTCTATAAAAATTCCATTTTATGGCTAATGAAACTGAGAGGTCACTTTAATTATGTGTCATTTCCATAAGATTTTATTCTTCTCAAGAATCTTAAGAGGTTGAGGGAAATAGTCAAAGGATATAAATCTGCTTATCTGCAGACACAGTAACCTCTTGGTCTCTCTGATTGCTATAGGACGGTGTTAGCTGCTTAGAGAGGTTTTAGATTGACATCATGATGACCTGTCTTGCTTTCAAATATTTTTGGCATTACAAAGGGATTACCATTCTGTCCTTCTGAAACATTCCTGTACCAGGCTTTTCAAAAAGCCCCAGTATAAGTCATATTTTCAGAATTTACAAAATCTATATCACGGATCTTGCAGTGTCAGCTACCAGGGTACCTGGAGTCCAGGAACATACTCCATCAGGGAAGCCCAGGTGCACAGAGCAACAGGGAAGCAGTTGGATGAGCAATCATCACCGAACAACATTTCAGCAGGCACCAATTACAGAGCTTGACAAACACCAACCCTCATTGCATTTGAGGGTAAGTGAGAATAAAATTATGTTTTCAGGTTGCTTCAGGTAGATAAGATATCTGGAAAATATAGGCCATCATATTTTCTTGTACATGTATTTTGTAAAACTCTTTTCTTTTCTGTCCCGAAAATGGGTTGATTAAATGGACTGGTAATTGTAGAACCTTCATTTCCTAGACTAAAAAGGATTTCCCCAACAGGTACATCTATCATTGGGATATTTGGATATCCCTTTGAATTATAAGCATGGATATGAACCTGGTGTTATTGTATACAGTGTAATTCTAGCACTATGGAAACTAAGGGGGGGGTTCCAAGTTTGAGGACAGTTTGTGCTATACAGTCTGGGTGACACAGCGCAATCTTGTCTCAAAAACTCAGACAAACAACAAAAAACCTATAGATATAAATATGGAAGACGGTTGGATGCCAGGCTAGCCTATACCACCATGATATGAGTGCTGGAAAGACTCTGTTCTGTACTTGTGTAAGATTGTTCTCCTTCTCTCTACCTTTGCCAAGATTTAGAACATATAATGGCCGTTATGTACTTAGTGCTACCTGCCAGACATAGTGGGAACTATGCTATGAAACTATGTAATGTAGAAAATTGCTGCCTGAAGCTTAAATACATGCAATGATATGAACAAAGTGAAAATTAGGCAGGGCCTCATACCAAATTCACAACAGGTCTGTTTAACCATGAAACCCGTGACCTTATCCATAACGTCATGTTCCTCTATGTTTTCTATCTTTTGTGGGGTTTTTGTATGTTTTATTTGAAATTTCTTTTTTATTGATATTCTTATTGTCCAAAATTAGATACGTTGTATTAGTAGATATTATGTTAGTGTCCCCGATTCCCTCTTCCCTTCCACTGTGTTGAGATCTGCCTCTTAAGAATCATTTAATATGAGATCTTCCTCTTAAGAATCCTGATGTGCACAATGCATTGTCGTTAAAAACAGACATGGTTGATTAAAAGATTAACTAGAACTTGGATTGTATGACATGAACCTGCTGAAAGTAATGCCCTGTTTCCCTTCACCTGAGTCTCGGCAACCAGAACCATGACCTCATAGTCTCCCGTCTATTGGCTGGCAGTTTTCAGTTTGACCCTAGAGCACCATTTCTAAGTCATTCTACCTGAGCCTCATTCCTCAGAGGCTCCTATGCTGTTCCCATCTTCCTGGTTCCCTATCTGACTCTCTAACCCTTTCCTCACACTCTTCTTCGATGTTAAATAAAACCCCACTGCTCAAGTGAAATTCCCAGGGTGGTCAGTTACTAGGCACAGTGGCTTTTGGACAATTATTTCACTTCTCCAGGCTTTAGCTTCTTCCATAACTGTCAATTGGAATAAACAGACTTCCCCCAAAGCAAATTTGGAAACAGCAACCCATGTGAAAACTTAGATTTATTAGATATGTTCCTAGGGAAAAGTAGTAGGATAGTTGAAAAGCTAAGCAGAAATAAAGAGAAGACATGAAACCAAGCAGAGTCCCCGGGGAAACCTTGGGTGCACACTAGCTTTGGAGACAGGATAGGGCTTACCTAAAAGCTATTTATTCATAACCAAGGGAGTGGGGTATTTATCCTGCATCTTTTAGTCATTCATTTGGAGCTTTATCTGAACCTGTGTTATTGGTGATCTAGGAAGTATCCTGGGATTGCTATAAATGAAAGAGCTAAGATCTAGGTGGATCCTGGAAAAAGACTGAGGCCACCTGTCACAGCTGTAGCAATGGCTCTTTCTCACTGGAATAATACCAGTGTTTTCAAGACAAAGTGAAAATGAGATGCCGGTTCACAGCATGCTCTCAACCAATCTGTGTTACAGAAAACAAACAGCCTGAAATATAAGTGAGGCACCCCACACAGTGATACGGACAATAGCTAAGCATAATGTCTTCTTTCATTGTGGACCTGGGAACTTGTCAAGGAAGTCAAGATGGTGCAACTCCACCCAGAGAAGGATGGATGCAGATTCATGCATCATAGTAGGAAACCATGGAGAATTAATTCTCACTCACCAACTCAGTTTGCCTATAACATTAACTAAGTGAATCAATCAATCCATCCAAGAATTCCAAGATCTCAGCACGTTCCTTATACCACAGTTGAGACCAGATCCTTTCATGGGATCTTTAGGCGCTGCTATGGGAGTCAGCAGCAAAGTCACACAAGGAGCCCTGCTTCCAAGTGGTCTGATGTTCCATCTCCACCCTCCAGTCCTGTTCAAGCCTTCATTCTGCAGCTTAGTTCTACACAGCTTCCAGTGGATTCTCCCGACGCTTCTATGCTCAGCCAGATGGTAGATTTCCCTCCTTCAACTTTAGAAAAACGGCTGTAGGCATACTGGAACTATTTGCCTGTAGTTACCTCTTTCATATAGACAGAACCTGCTTAAAGATATGGCTTATACATTATTCTGTACCATAATGTGTCTAGCATGTAGGTAAATCAACTGATTTTATCTTCTAGAAAAACTTCAACCTCAATAAAACTGAAAGCAGCGTCTTATCCTGAAGCCTTATAGCTATTGTTATCATCCTGCCCTCAAATCTGACCTCATGGGGTAGACCACTACCTCTGTAGGATAATTTATATAAGGCCTCCCTTTTCTTCTCAGCTGCCAAGCAAACTTCCAATATCCCATAAGCAATCAGGTACTGGAAAAGATCACTGGCATAATTCAGAGTTTCTTGTTTTCTTCAAGAACATTGATACTCGCTGGCAATCCCTATCTAAATAAAATGCAACTCTTGCTCAAAACAGTAAGAAATAGTCTGGGTCATATATGAGTGACCATGGCCTGAGTACCTACATTCAGATTGCTCTGAATTACATGTTTCACCATGGGAAGTTTCATGAACTTTTATAGTCACATACAAAAGATGAACATTTATAGTCACATACAAAAGATGAACATAAATCAACATATTTTACAAATATTCTAGTGAGGACATCAGATAGGTGTGTTGTGGAAAAACTAGGAAATTTCTGTTGTCAGTCTTAGATCTGATCTGATGACATTTTTAGTTTTGGGGTTGGTGGAGGGGGCATGTCAAGTTTAGTTATGTATTCCAAAAATTTTATCCAATAGTTAAAAGGAGGTTAGGCCAGATAGAGAGGTAAATGATAAATGACTATTAAGGAGACTCAAGATAGCTTAAGAAAAGTTGGGCTCTCTGATCTACAACATTCCTATGGAGATTCTAATTATTTCGTTTGCATCATTTAGTATGCTCTCCTCAGGGATCTAACTCATACCTATAGTATGCCTATAGTTAGCCTATAGTAGCCATCATTTCCCACTTAACACTGGCTTTGTTTTACTGTATGCTACTACCATATGGATACAGAACATGTGCAAATGCGAATATATAAAGTTTCAAATCTATACTTTTAAGACTTATAGTTGTCAGACTATTAACACAGTCATATTATGTTAGGTGGTTGGTACCAGAGATTTGCATGTACATAGCAAAATCTGTAATGGAGGCAAGCCTGCATAACTCAAGTGTGAGAAACTGATACAGTGAAATTAAAAGAGTTATAAATAGAAGATCAAACTCTAATCTTATAACAAAACAAAAGTCAATATTGCAGAGCAGGTCACTTAACTTACCTAAATGTCAATTTTCTCTTCAGTAAAATGAGGCTTTGATAGTAGAAGTTTCTAAGCCTCTATGAAATTCAAATGGCCTGCATATGTTAGTTAGAGACATAATTCACCTTATCACCCCCTTGATTTCAGTGTAAAGGGATTTATCAGATTTGTTCTCGAATCAAGCTGGGTCTCAGGGACCACCAAGTAAAGCCAGATTAGCTGGGATGTGGAAGACTAAAAGCATGAGGAATGAGGAAGAACTCAACAGGGAAGTGGAAGGGAGTTAGACAATCTAAAATAAGATCAAGTCGCTCACCTGATTTACATATTGAGAATGCCACTATAGTCTGTACTCCTCACAGTAGCAAATGTGACCCTCTAAACAAAGTAAACCTTAGGAAAAAATAAACAATGATTTTTAGAAAAAGAAAAACCAAATTTTCCTGGGATTATAAATTTGTATTTCTGAAATTGTTTTGTAACTAATGTAAATTAATGGCTTTAGAAAATTGGGGTGAGCTTTTGCAAATTACCTCTTCAGATGCTTACATCTCTCAGATTCCATTTCACTATCAATGACTTAATATCTGCCCTCTGGTCTCATTCCTATGATTGGTAGATCAAAACCAGCTCTGACCTTCTCTCAGGAAGACATAAACTAGACTCCTTGCTGTGACGTCACAGTGACTCACAGGTCAGGGCCTCTCCCCTGCTCTCTTACCCTGGTACAGAATGCCCCCTGTGTTTTGGAGTCACATGATTAAGGTTATGACGTCCCCATTAAAAGAAATAAATGGATTCAGAAAAGGAATGAAACCCAAGGCCTCCCCTTCACCATTTAGAAATTTTATCCTTCAGATCAATCAAGCTCGAGGCCTAGAGAAGTCCTGAACCAAATGAAAATTAATTCTGTAGCTTCAGCTAGAGAATTGGGTTCCATGGGGTGAAGGGTAAGCACCTCTAAGATTCAACCTACTAACAGCAAAGACTGGTCCCCAAAACCTAGCAAATGATTCAGAGAAATACTACAAATAATGTGAAATATGTTTAAAATACACCTACCAGGCATCTCTGCTAAAGACAACCACCGTGCCAATTTCTCAAGGACATGTGTACTTCAAATCACAAGAGAGAGAACTTCTTTGATTTCCCCAAAGACAGGGGCAGGTATGCTCTTTATGCAAATCTCAAAATGGAGCTGAAAAATTCCTATGACTTCCTGCATTGACGTAGTATTTCCTTAAATTCTGAAGGCCATGGAAAGGAAAATGAAGTTAGCCAAACAGCAGGAAAATGTGTTTCGAAAGATACCCACTGCCACTTTCCCATTCAGAAATGTGATTAGTCACACAGCTAGCGAATCATGGCAGTTAAGCCCGGAGCGAATTCCTTATGGCTGCAGGTGGATGGACAAAATGCAGGGTCTCAAGCATTCATCCAAGCGTCTTCATGCCACCATCACTAGGGAGAAGTTAGGACTTTCACTGACCTGCTCACTGGATGTGCAAGATGAACATTTCTGCCCACTAAAAGGTAGAAGTAGCACATTAAACATACAGACACACGTACTTAAGGGCACATATCCACTGTGTAGCTGGATTTAAGGTTACTTCACTGGGCATTGCTATGAAGATTTTTTAAAAATAATATATGACATAATTAAACTGAAAGTATTCTCTGAATTAGAGGAAAAAGATTAGGAGGCGGTGAAAGGTAAGAAAAAGGTAGAAAGCTTTGCTTTTTCAGACTGGAGGAAAATATAGATATAAATTGTCAAACTATGCATTATGATTCTTGGAATTCATTGAAATTTATAGTAACCTTGACTTTTCCATCTGTAATTGCTTTAATTTAGGCCTTCTCTCTCTTTTTGTTAGTTTGTATTGAGGATGTCGATCTTGCTGATATTTTCAAAGAATCAGTTTTTTTTTTTATTGATTCTATATATCTTTCTTTTAGTCATCATTTTGTTCATTTATGTTTTGGTCTTTATTTCCTGTCATGTACTGCTTTTTAGTTTGGATTGTTCTTAATTTTCTAACACATTTACATACATTGTTGGGTTGATTGCTTTTTCTTTAATGTGAGCGATTATGAAAAACTGTGATTCTAAAGTATTTGCTTTTTAGGTGAATTGGGTTTTTTTCTTATAAACACCAATTATTTATAGCATTTAATACTTTTTGCTTCACATTTTTTGGCTTAACTATAAAATCTTAACTATAAAGTCACCAAGAGGTTTTTTTTTTTTCTAGTCATGTTTATTTGAGATTCTTAATGCCTCTTGTGTTTGAAGGTCAATTTCTTTCTCCAGATTCAGGGACATTTCTGATATGATTTTACTGAATAAATCTCTTGGTCTTTAGTATTTATTGTTGCTCCTTCCCTATTCCATAGATGCTTGGGTTTGTTTCCTGACTGTAAACTATAGTTCTTTGATGTTTTAGTCATGTTCACACAACTTCTGAAAGCTATCTAGAAGTTCCTTTGTCTTCTCTCTTCTTTAGAAGTCCTATGCAATCGAAATATCTTTGCACCACAATCTCCTTGAATCTTCAAAATACAGTTCTTTAAAAACAACAAAGTACTTTCTTTTGCACTACTCTGTTGATGTTTTTCTTTTCATACTTGTGGACACCAAGGATGCTAAAGGAGTATCCTAAAGTTAAACTCAATCCTGGTACTAACAAGAATTATTACACAACTCAACATTAAAAATTCAGTCCCAAAGACTGCCTTCCATTCCAGATGGCAAACACAAGCCCCAGGTAGTCACTCATGTTTCTAAAAGATTACTTGCAAGTCATTAGTTCCCATAACCCATCCTTAGGCTCTACAATTTCCTGAAGTTAATCAGCATTCATGAAATCACTTTGTTCACTCTGATACATTTCATAGGAAAGTATATAGCTCAAGAACAGTCATAAGGAAGAGATGCATATGGGTAGGTATATGGGAAGGTGTGCAGAATTTTCAGGGAAGTTTGAAAGAAAGAATGCTGAGGTTTATGCCCTCTCCAGGAAACCCACCTCCATTTCTTCAGCAACACAGACGCTCTACACACACATTTGTCTGGGGGTTTGACAGAAAATTCATTATGAAGTCATGAAAGGGGCATGGGGATATGGTTCTGATGAAAGTGTTTGCCTATCATGCAGAAAGCCCTGAGTTCCATATCCAGCACCAAATAAACTGGATGTGGTGATGCCTACCTGTATTCCCAGAACTTGGGAGGGTAGCAGTAGTATCAGGGTTTGAGGACATTATCCGCCTCATAGTGATTTTAAAGCCAGCCTGAGCTGCATGGGACCCATTGAAAAGAGAGAAATAAAAATTCTATTTTGATGGAGGATATTCCTTTGAAAATGTTACTTTCTAAACATGTAGAAAAATAGGTAATAGCCATATAAAACTCTACTTTATATTGGGGTTATACAGAGATGTATATACTGTAGGCAATAAAAATCAGATAGGATGCTGTGAATTTTTTTTAAATCAATTCTCCAGGAAAAAAAAGTAATCTTCATTAAAAAGAAACATACTTAGAAGAAAATGATAACCCAGAAAATAGCAATGATAAAGAAAGGAATTTTTCCATTGAAAACAATGCTTTTGCTGATACTCACCTTCTCCTTTCTTCTTTATAGCATCAAGCAAGCCACATTTAGTACAAAGTTCCACAACCCTTATTCCCATATGGGTGTCAAGTTCATGTTTATGGCAATTTAACTGGTATGATTCAGACGTAGAAAGGATTGTTTGAATACATGCCTTATAAAAGGCTCTTGCTCTTCCATCCATCCTTGCAAATATATCCTTTTATTTTATTCCATTTTGATAGTTAAATAGGCACTCTGGCACCAGCATTCAGTTATGGCTCATGATATGAATTAAATATCCATAAAATAATAGTTGTACTCAAGAAAAAAACCCACTGTGAACCTCTTCAAGTTGGACCTAGAACATGCAGCTGTGATAAGTGGAACTGAAGGGGAAGAGAGATGAGTTGCCTGGGCATAGCAAGGAATCTTGCCTTGACATCTGCCCCTCCCCAGTTATTGTACATCCACATCAAATGTAGTAATAAGAGATCATGGAACCAGAGAGGACAAAGCTTCAGATGAAAGAAAAACCCAACCAATACTACATTCCCTCAATGTGAACACCTTGCCAATAAAACACAAAGTTTCAAAGAAACATGGGGAAAAACCAATGTAACCTTTGCTATAGTGTTATCAATATTAACAACTATACTTTGTACATCATGTTTCATATCAAGACAAGGAAAACTTCTGGGCAAAAGAAATTTGGAAAATGCAAAATAACTGCACATTTAACAAGTATGATTATAAGCAAAATTAACTTTGACATAAACAGAGTAGCAAATATTCTACTAAAGTGGAAAAATTTTGTTCTTTTTAATAATCATTATTTGCTGTAACTTAATATTATTTATTTCCAATACCCGGTGATCTCCAATAATAAAGACCAGTCCTTCTGTTAGATATACTTCATACATTGAGTGCTTAAAAGTATAGAAAAAAAGAGGGATAGATAAATGAAAAAAAGATATGAAGCCATGGGGGTAGGGAGTCTACCAATGAGCCAAAATGAGCAAAAAGTGAGGTGGGAAGTTAGTTGCTGGGGAAAAAAATATTATTATAGTTTTCACAAAAATAAGAACAGGAGGGAACGTTTGCAGATGTGAAGTTGAAAGTGAATTATAAATAGCTGAGCAATATTAACAAATTCAAATTGCCCTCCAAGCATAGGGCAGCACTTGTATTCACAAAAGCAGTGCCTGGAGGTGGTGAGAGAAATACTAATTTTATTACTAATCATTATTAATTAACTACACATGAAGATAGACTATAGAATCTATACTCAATCTTTAATTCATGGCCATTCCTGGTGTGCCAATGCTTTTCCTACACTTTCTCTGTGAGGTCTACCAGCATAGGGAACAAAAACATGGTATGTATTCATAATTCACAACTTTCCTGGGAGTAATCACCACTTCTTCCCAGACATCCCACACTGGAAGGAGTCTTGGGAATTCCTCTGCCCTGTCCTGGCTTAGCTTTATCTTGCTATGTTTAGGAAATTGCTATTTCTTCTTCCTAAAAAGGGCCATGCTTGGTAGCTTCCCCTCAACAAAAGAGATCAAACATATACATAGAGGTAGGCTTGTATAGTGTTACAGTCCTATTATCTATCCAAGCATACTTTGGCATTGTAAAACACATTCAGGACTGTGGTAATTTTCACTTGTTGGAGTTGGTGGGGATGTGGTTGGAAAACATCTGTTGGTATTCAAAAAGAAAAGAAAAGAAAAACACCAATTAGACAAATGTCATTCCCACTGTGGCAGTTTGAATGTAGAATGTCCTTGTGATGGTTTGAATCAGATGTCCCCCCAAGACTCATGTGCTTTGAAGCTTGGTCCCCAGTTGGTGGCAATATGGGAGGTGGAACATTGCTGGAGGAGGTGAGTAGCTAGCAATGGGATTTGGGGTATTATATCCAACTTCCCCTCACCAAATCTCAGCTCACTCTTGCTGCTTTCTGCCAGCTGCTGTAGCAGGATGTGATGTCCAGCCTCTGATCTACCATGCCTTTCCTGCCATGCTCAACACCTCCTTGAAACTATATGTGGAGATAAAATCTTTTCTCCCATCCGATGCTTTTGGTCAAGTGTTTTGTCCGAGCAGCTCAATGGTAAATACAGTACCAACCTATAAGCAAAGGCTTATGTTTGAGGATATTTCTGAGTTTGTGAAGAAAAACAAGCTCCTTAGAGTACCATAACAATAATTGGTGAATGTTTTATATCCAAGGATTTTTTTTTCAAGGAAACCCAGTGACAAAACATATTTAAGCTTTGGTCATTGCTAAGAGAACAGGCATAAACCCTTCAGGTAGGGGCAGGTGAAAGGAGTTATCTTTTTCTCTGAGCATTCCTCACACATGTAACTAGTCCCTGGGGACTCTCAACAGTTAATCTTTTTGGGCTTCTTTCCCCTTCCTCTACCTTGTGTGTCCAAGAAACCTGTGATGTACTGGTATCTTATCAAACACTGAGCTCAGAACTGAGCAAATCAGAGAAGGGTTCATGCTCTAATGCTGGGGGACACAAACTAGTGATCGAGAATCCAGTCATAAGGCAACTAAACCAGGTAAAAAGACTGAGAAAGAGCTGTTAGGAGTGTCACTCCTCTTGAGAAGCTGGCAGCCAGGACACAAAGCAGAAAGTGTAGGTCATCATGTGAAGAAGCACAAAGAGAATATTAATTTTTAAAAAAAGAAACACTATAATGTGCATGTCATGCTGAAGAGCATTTTGTTATCAATAAAGAAAATAAGTAGGAATAGAAGATGGAGAGAAGAAAGTCATAGAGTTAGTTTGGGATACTTAATTCAGAGATTTCTAAGACATGTTCATGGAGAAGTGAAAACCCAATTACTGAAAGGTGTCAGAAGGGTCTGCAACTGGAGAGCCTCCTTCTATGCATTGACCAAGGGTCACAGGAAGCTCTCTGTATATTTTAGAAAAAAAAACTTGCAATGACCACATTTCATAAACATCTACCTCCATAGATGAGATACTGTAAAAAAGCAGATATGCTGATGGGCTTTTCTCACCTAGCATACACATAGACAAAAAATATAGATTACTTTTGAAGCTATGTGAGTAAAGACAGGGGGAACCCAAGGGAAACCAAGTTGGAAAGTCACAGGACCACCATGCAAGGAGCAGTATGCCTAAGACATTTGCAGTTCAAGTCCAATATCCATAACCAGTGGCAAAAGTCTCTAGGTTCCTATTCTGCACCCCTAGCTTGGTTGAGTAGC
The DNA here is from genome assembly GCA_004024765.1 of Zapus hudsonius. NCBI lineage: Eukaryota > Metazoa > Chordata > Mammalia > Rodentia > Dipodidae > Zapus > Zapus hudsonius. The sequence goes on from PVHP010005066.1 coordinate 49,304, forward strand.
CTGGGGAAAATTCTGTCCTGGTACATCCAAAACATCTACACTAAAAATCAGTTTATCTTCATAGCTTAACTCAATGGCCTTACTTGGCTTCTATACAAGGATTTCAATCCTGTTTCATGTGACAAATGTCAGCAGGGGCTTCTAGAACTATGTGCACTTCATGACTTGCTTCCCTACATTTTTTATTCTTCTAAACCCAGTGGCATGTAGCATAGCCAAATTTGTAAATCCAGGGGATAATAAACCTTGTCTTTGAAGAGATGGTTACTCCTTTAGAATTCTTCATTCAAGATACCTCCTTGCAAAATAATTTGTATTCTTACTCATTTAAAGATTCAATGGGTGGATTTCGCCCTAGGCATCTTTTCCATTGGCCCAATGCAAAGCAATTGGCCTACCCTTAATGGTGGTTATCAGCTTACCAATTGCAGCTTCATTAACCTGAAAATCCCTGTCTCTGTCAGTAACTTTAAACTTTATTGAATTTTTTCCCCTGAGAAACTGTACCTCTTTAATATCTATCTGTTCTAAACCTTCCACCAATCACACTAGCCCATTACTTTTAAATTCAAACCCTCTAGGCATGGGTAAAAGAACATATAGCTAGCCTTTCTGCCAGCAGCCCAGTTTGCTCTTTCTCTTTTTGAAAGTTCATAAGCCAAGCTTTCACAGTCCACAATTCTCTCTGTATTTAGCATTTTCAAACTCTCCCCAGAAGAGTGCATCAAGCCTGCCTTACAATACTTCAAGGCTTCTCCAGTCCAAAGTACCAAATACTTCCACATCACCCACAAGTTCCAAAAGACCAAACCCCACATAGATTCACAGCAGCAATGGTCCCACTTCTCAGTACTAATTCTACTGTTGTAGTTACCTTCACGTCCTGGACAAGCACCCAACCAGAAGCAGCTTCTTGAATTCAGCTTTGCACTGCTGGCACAAAGCACCTGACCAAAAGCAGCCTTTGGGAAGAAAGGGTTTATTTTAGCTTACAGACTTGTGGGAAGCCCTCAGGATGCCAGGGAAAGTGTAGCATAAGCAGAGGCTGGACAATGCCTCTTAGACAACCTGAGGTGGAAAACATCAGCAGGAGAATGTGCCAAACACTGGCAAAGGGAAGCTGGCTATAAACCTCATCAGCCCACCCCCAATAATACACCTCCAAAAAAGGTTGCAATTCCTAAATTGCCATCAGCTGGAGATCAAGCATTCAGAATACATAAGTTAATTGGGGACATCTGAATCAAACCACCACATAGCTTAGGAGAGAAAAAGGTTTATTTCAGGCTTATGGATTCCAGGGAAAACTCCATCATGGCAGAAGAAGTTAACGTACCTCCACAGATTCATAGAGAGACACCATAAAATAGCCAGCAAGCAGGAACAGCTGGAGCTCAAAATTCCTTTGTGTACACCTTAGGATAAGGTTATAAATACTTTTACCAGAGGAGGGCAAGCTCATTTAGCCTGCCAGCTTATCACTCCCAAACCTCCAGCTTCTGGTGACTTTCCCCTCAGTGCAGGGGCAAGACAAGGGGAGAAATCTCCTGACCCCTACTTCCACATGAGCTCTCCACCCACATGACATTCCACAAGACAGGGGCTCTTTGCAATCTGTTCATTTCCTCTTCCTCCCTAACTCCTTTTTCACATTTCTTTTAGGCCCACCTCATGGCCTCTCAGACTATGTGGGTATGTATATCCATTTTCCTTCCCTTGGTTTTATGCTTTCCTCAGTAAATGTGGTATTATAATTTAATAATTATACTCCTCAGTCCTGGTTTATTTTTTAAAATCCAAGTCTTTGATTAAAAGAAGACATGGAGGGTTCTGGGTTTAAGGAACCATTCCTGAACCCCTACCTTCTATCAATACATTCACATTCAAACTAATGGGTACGTGTGTGTGTGTGTGTGTGTGTGTGTGTGTGTGTGCGCGCTTTGTAGTAACCTTCTCATTGATAGCACAAAACATCTGACCAAAAGCAGCTGTTGGAAAGAAAAAGATTATTTTAACTTACAGTATAGAGGGGGAGATTTCATTATGGCATGACAGAGGCCAGACCTCACATTTACTCACATGAGCTACAAGGTAGCAGCAACAGTAAAGAAGCTGCTGAAATTCTACTAGGGCTGGACTTATAATCCTCAAAGTCTACCCTAGTGACACACCTCCTCCAGCAAGGCTGCATCTCCACTACTGCCACCAGCTGGAGACCAAGGATTTGAAACACATGAGCATATGGGGCCCATTTCGTTCAAATCACCAAAATATCTAGTTCTAGATAGAGGACTCATCTATCTGAGCACACAAAAAATACATACATTTTAATAAATGTTCACTATAACATTTAGCAAAGTTGTCAAAATACCCTTCTGTGAATGCAAAAATAATACAAGCGTGTCAAACTGAATGTGTCTACCTGAAGATTGCAAGATGCAAGTATATCTTTTTCAGAATCATCCCTAGTCAATGTGGTTTTAATTTTCCACCTTCCTGTTTATACGTGTTTGTACAGATTTACTTCAGGGTAATTGACATACCTGAGAAAGAAGTTCCTGTCTGTATGTTAGGCACTGAGTGGGCACAGAAGGGGTTTTACAGAAGGAAATACTATTATAACATTCCCCGACCCTTTGCAAAACACAAAACCGTCTATGTCTGAACCAGTCTATGGAAAATATACATTGGACTTAATTAAGATTACAGAATAGAATGTATAATCAGCTGTAACCACATTAAAATTCTAAATGCAGCTCACAAAAGCTGTAAGGAAGGAGGGAGAAATAGAAGATAGATTTGAAGAAAGTTAGGATAGATGATGAGGGAATTATTCCATTAGGGATTCTGAATACTATTTGGTTTTTCAATCATGTGACTATCACTATGACCATGTTTTTTTAAAATTAAATATAAGAAAAAAATCCTTGGCAAAGCAAATAAAATCTTTATACAGACAGTGGCCATACTTCCTAACTAACTCAATCCTACCTCTATTCTCTAAGCAGAAATAATTTTTGTATTTTATACATTTGTGAATATATTATTTAATATCTCTGAGAAAAACTCTATCCATGCCAATAAAACACATCTTAAAGTGTGGTCCATGGTTCACCTGCCGTAGTATCATCTGGGGTCTTTGTTTATCAGAAAATAATGGACACCTTCTTAGACATCCTGTAAGACAAAAACATGTTTCTAATAGTGGAATCCAGGCCCATGAAGAAACCCCACTGAATCCTGTTTATAAAATTAAAGGGCTTGAAATCCTTGCTCTGATGTTCCATTTCCTTCAAAGCATTTTCTCTGTGGGATCATAAACACTCAACCTACTTCTCAAAACATAGAACTTCTACAGAGCCTTTAATAGCTCAATTCACACAGCACCCCCTCTACAAAGTCCTTTTATGAGTCCTGAAACACAGGCTATTAGTGCTTGATCTTCTACACCGCCATAATATTTTGTAAATACCATAGGAGACCATGTTCAAGATGCATTGTAATTACTGAGTTCCTCGGAGGTAAAGGTATAAACCAGCATAGCATCCAGTTGGGAACTAAAGCATGTTTCTTAAGGTCTCCAATTATTAGTACCCAGCCAAAGTAAATGTGGCCTGAACCACATGGCCAGCCATCTATATCTGCTTACACACTGGAGACCACAGCACAGTAAGCACTTTGTCTTCATCTCACGTGGAAGTTCTCTCTCTCAGAGAGAGAGAGAGAGAGAGAGAGAGAGAGAGAGAGAGAGAGAGAGAGCACCAGGGCCACCACCTTGTGGGTCTGGCTTACGTGGGTCCTGGGGAATTGAACCGGGGGCCTTAGGCACTGGAGGCAAGTGCCTTAACCTCTGAGCCATCTCTCCAGCCCTGTATAGGGTAATTTATAAAACAAATAAATACTTTCAAAGTTTTAGAGGCGGTGATGAACAGATTTGGTGTTTGGTAAAAGCTCCCTGCTTCCAAGATGTTGCCTAGATGCTGTATCTTACATGACGGAAGAGAAAGTCAATCAGTCAAGCCCTCAAGACTAAGTCATCTCTAGTGCCTCATGCCTTAGTACCATGATATTGGATCTGGGGGCTCATCCATTCACTCCACAACACAGAACATAATTACTCTGTGCATAATATTTATTATGTATACTTAATGAGGCAAAGAGAAGGAGCAATTTGCAGTCAAAGCTTAGGGTCTCCCACTCACTCAGAAGATTCACTCACTTATTCAAATGAGTGTAAAATGCTGTTCAGCAGTTGACATCACACATGGACTTTGGTGTTCTTTCCTCCGCCTCCTCTAAGGAAGGAAGGGATGAATGATAGGAGAGTCGTGTGGCCCTTAACTAGGTCAAAGGTACTGGAACTGAGAGATACAGGGAGTTCCTGGACAGTATCTCTCACAAACACATGAACTTGGAGAAGTTCAGCCAGAGGCGACTTGGGCATCTGGAGGTGATGTTACCTACCAGGGGCTCCTTCACTCCACTTACAGAGGATGAGGAAGGCCTGAGGGTTACCAAGACATACCACAAACACAGTAGAGGTGCTTAATATACCATAGCAGCATTGTTATTTGTCAATTCTTTGTTTCTTCTCATGTATTCACATCATACCTTATATAATTTTCCTCTAAAGTTAGAGTGGTAAAATAGTTTCATGGTGATACACCATAATTCCAGGAGTTAAACTGATTGAGTTCTATGGAAAAATTCATAGATACCTGAAAGTTCACAGCCCTCTGAATCATGGTGATGAGTTCACACTATCCAGATGAGAAGTGAATAAACCTACTGGGGAAGTCACATGATTGACAACTCTTTATATTGTTGGCATACATGACCGCTCTCATGCATCAACTTGGTGCATCAACAGAAAGAAAGAATGTGACTGAAACACAGCTAAGAGTCAATCCAGAACACGCTCCTTCCTGGGAAATGAAAGTCACAAGATTCAACAGTAGGACTGCGCCCTGTGGTTGCAAACACCTGCTAGAGGCTGCAGAGAAATCACAAGCATTCCAGTCTAACAACTCAGATCTGAGTCCTATAACCTCTAAAAGCCTGACAAAGCCACTTTGAAATCTGACAATTGAAACCATGCAAAAATACACCTCTTATAGAAGCCCTTCTAGGCAGCAATAAAAGGCCTATAGAGAAAAATGGCAAAATCTTTTAGAAAAAAAAAAACATTAAGCAAGTAACTTAAATGTCAGGCAAAAAAGCAAGGTTAGGCTATTTGGAAACTTGTAATTTATTTAATATCAAGATCTCAAAATCAATTTTATACTGTACTTCACGTTAGAGAAGTTATCATAGCATATGAGGGAAAATATTGAAAAAACGTCCTTCACACAGTCCTGTAATTTAGCTTACAGAATGCTTAACTAATGTCTGACAACCAGCAGAGAGTAATACAAAGAATTAGAGTAATAAAGGTGTAGCTAGTTGCAAATACAGGAAAATGCTTTAAGAACAGTATGCTGAGAAAGCAGCTTTGCAGAGCTGAGGGCCAAAGAAAACATTTGTACTTCATCTCTGTACAATTAGTAAGAACTTCCATAGAAGGCCCAGCAATTCCACTGTCCTGAGGAATATGATCTGGAAAAGAACACCACTGTCACCTAAATAAGCCAGACATGATCTCCTTCCTATCCATCACAGAGAAAACCCAGGAAATATCTAGAAGCAAAAATCCTTCTGTGTTAACATAAGCCTTCACCATGATCGGAGGAATCTGGAAATAAGAACTTATCTCCACTCCATTCCTGACCCTCAATGAAGCTGGGTTCTTCCTCTAGTTGATATCACCAAGAATGTGGCCAGACTTTTTTTAGGGGTAAAGCCAATAGAGTTATTTAGAGGTGGTATTTGAAAGCCATAATATCCGTCTCCCTCTCCCTCTTCATCCTGAAAATGCATCAGCCACCAACCCCACAGCTCCAGAGATGCCCCTGCATTGACGCTGGTATCCACAGATGGGACGCTCCTGTGTCTGAAAGGAACTTTTCCTCCTTCTTCACACAGTCCTTTCTGCCTGGTTTGTAAGCTCCTCTTGGGTACTCGTGCTCCTTGATGTGGTCCTAGTCTGCATAAAGTTAGGGTTAGAGCTGTAGGCTCATCCAGTACCAGGGCTTTTTTTTCTGGTCCATTACTGTGTTACAAGTTTTAATTTACACTTTAGACCAGAGCTCTTAAATTTTACTATTACTTGAAATCACCTGGAGGGCTTGTTAAAACATATTGCTGGCCGTCACTCCTGGAATGTCCAAGCAAGTCTGAAGTAAGGCTGAGGTGTGCACTTCCAGCTCATCATGCATTATTACCACATATCCAAACAACACATCTCATTTAAGGCTTGTTGAATGAAAGTTAACATAAGCAAAACTAAAACATACAGGAATAGATCACTGCACAGTAACAAAACTGAAAGATGGCCAAAAAGAAACAGAAAAGAATTCAAGAAGATAGTCTGTCTTGAGCATATATGGTCAGTTTCATGGCTGTGCTCATTCTTATTTAATAATCTCTTTGGTTCTCCTCTCCCACACTCTAACTTCTTGAGTATGAAGGCTTGATACCTTATCAATCTACAGAGCCATCTGGTATCTTTGTTGTTCCAAATAATTCCCAAATTCTTATAAAGAGGATCACTCCTACTGCACCCCAATCGCTCCCAGTGCTCCCATGTGTCATTGCACCCTGCAGCCAACCATTTCCCTCTAATCTCTAAATCTCCATCTCTCTCAGATCCCCTCCTCCACCTCACAGGCCTCCTTGCTGCTCCCACCGCAGAGGCTTTGGGTCCGGCCCGCCCAGCTCCTGCTTCCATACTTCAAGATTTTCCCATGGCTCCAACCCTCATTACTTTTGAGTCTTTGCTTAAATGACACCTTCAGTGACACCACTTAAACACTGAAGACCTTCTCTATCTTACCCTTGCCACCTTGTTTTGAGTAGTCGTACAATATGTACCCATCATCGACTACATATCGAGTATTTTTTCTTATTTCTTTATTACTGGTATCCTCTGTTAATGTGAAACTTATAATGGCAACAATTTTCATCTATTTTGTTTCCTTTATTTGTCCCTAGGCTGGATGTATAGATTATACCACCCATGGGCTGTAGAAATGGCTTAGAGGTTAGGCTTGCCTGCAAAGCAGAAGGACCTGAGTTTAATTCCTCAGTACTCACATAAAGCCAAATGCACAATGTGGCACATGTGTCTGGAGTTTGTTTGCAGTGGCTAGAGGCCCTGGCATGCCCATTCTCTCTCTGTCTCTCCTTCTGCCTCTTTCTCACTCTCTCTTAAATAAATAATGAATAGATATGCCACCCAAAAGTCCCCTTCAAGGATTGGCTGGCTGTACATAAATAGTAATTCCTCCAAGAAGTCTCTCCCATGGCCAAGTCCTAAAGATGTTAAAGTGGTCTTGTTAAATACATTCTCAGCATTCCCAACCATTGCATCTGTCTGTTTGAGAAAGTGCTGGTAGCAGTAGCTTTCCATGTGATCCGCAGCTCTACTTCAGTGTGACTTCACTCTCTAAGCCTTTTCTCCTAGCCTTTCCTGCAGTCCACAGTTTCACTCGACCCTTCCCTGGAACCTCAGTCGCTTCTACCTCCCATCTGTTGTTGGCTTTACTTCAACTTTTCTCTAAAATTTCATTTTTTTCAAGAGGATATTTCCCACATCCAAGCATTTTCTGGCCTTCCTTCCCACATCCAATTTCCCCTTAAACAAACTTCACAGTTTCTAATTTCTACCAAAATAAACTCAATAGTTCATAATTTGTCCTTCTTTGTTCTGTCTTTATTATTCTTCATTAAAGATTAAAAAGAACCCAAAACTTGGGGCTCATAAATCTAAGGGACACCCCTAACCCCCGAAATTCCTACATCACTATTTTACCAAATCCTTAAGGAAACAGTCTCACACTCCATTCCACTGACAGTTCATGATTAAGGAGTATGAGTCATATAAACTATTCTGTAGGCATAGGAGGAGGAAAACCCGTGCTCCTGCCAACAGAGCTCTGCTAAAAAAACCAGCATAAACCACAGTATTGCACGTGTGCTGATCAGTGCCTCATGTCCATAGGGAATAGCAGGCTGACCTTTCCATAACCGATGAATAGAGCTAAGCCATAGCCTGGCGGTAGTGATGGTTACATCAGTTAAAGGACCTCTTTCTATGTACCAGGCACCGCATGGATTTCTCTTCACCACAGCCCTACTATGCAGACACTTTATTATGCCCCCTTTCCATTGGGAAAACCGAAGGAAGAGAACGCAACTTCAAGTCCACATAGTCTTGACTCTCGCACATCTGCTCAAGAACTGGATCTTCTCCTCGGAGTTCTTGAGAGTGACCATTGGCTTCCACTTACATAACGACAACCTGAGGAAAGTTGGATTTTATGATATTTTAATTGCATGTGCATTAATATGTAGCTTAGGCTATTATTTTGAAGGAAACAAACGCAATAACAAAATTAAGATGATCTAGGAGTTAGGGAAAGAAATAATGAACCAGGGTTGAATGAGTCCCAAAGGCTTTGTAGTAGCAGTGAGGATTTGTCCCTATGAATTGCAGCAGAATGTGCAGCAGAACAGCCCTGACTGGGACAGCTGGCTTTGCTTGCTGTGTTGTCTCTCCACCATATATCTTTTATAAACCAAGGGAGATGGAAAGCCATCCACTTTAGTACTTTAGATGGTTCAAAGAAATTAAAGTATCATTGCATATAAGATTACAAATCAATAAAAGCAAATTAAATCAATTCACATTGAATCTTAGATGACATATTCCAAAGGGAAATGATTCTGGCACATCTTCATTGCACCACAATATCATTATTGTCAATGAAAGTATTTTCCTAATAGATATTAGCAGGAGCTTAACAGCAGGTAAAAGAAACATTTTTGGTTTAGAGCAATGACAGTAATATCGCCCCTCAAGTCTGATTATCAGCCAGCATCTGTAATTTTCAAATCTTAGCACCAGTGCTCTGTAATCTAACACCTATTAGTTGAGATTTACATTTTTATTAACATTCGCATTTTCAAATGCCTTGTGTTGCACCATTGTCTGTCTAAGTATACTTCTTAGACACACATGTCCTAACATCGTCTAACGTGTTTCATCTGATCGTAAAAATAAAATTTATTAGGAGTGGCTGCTCCTATCCTAAACTTCCTGTCCAGTAGAGCATTTGCCATGTGATACATATTTCTTTCTTCATAAGTAATCTGCATCCCTCATCAGACAGAAAACCTTTTCAATGAATAGAAATGTGTCGTGCAGCCAGTGTGTGGGAGATCCCCAGGCCCTGGGTGACATAGGAGCAGTGTGATGATTGCCCAGTAGCTGGTTGGAGTCAGGAAACTCCAAGCAGTATAACTCACCTTAGAACCCAGTGCCCCACCAGGTGTGAAGTTGTTTGCGACACAAAGCATCGGTGAGCAACAACTAGAGCTGGAGGCAGAAGAAGACCTGAGTATCCAGACTGGTCAGAGAACTAGATGTTTACAAATGGAATTGAAGGGAATGCTGATGTTCTTTCCCATGCTACCAGCCCCAGCTCACCAAGGCATTGCTGACAAGAAAAACAGGTGTGGAACCTCAATGCAATCTCTAAAGTCAAGTGATTCATTCGTTTCCGAAGAACCAGATTAAACAAGTGAATGACAAAGGTAACCATTGACTGTCAAAGATCAGACATGAAGCCACTGAGGGCTGAAATGCTGCCGCCGCAAGTCCTTGGCCACATTGAGGGTATCGTACAAGCTTGGGGGACTGGGAGCCACAAGTTTCCTAGTTAATTAAAGCTCATTACTTTTTAATTTTGTGCTAACGCTTTGCTGTGTCTCTAAGCCTCGGCTCAGAGAATTTGTGAAAGCAAGCATCTGGGTAAAGAGCACAATAAAGCAGACATGATGGGTATGCTTCCAATGAAAACGTGTGCCCAGTATCATAATTCAGAGCCTCAATTCCATCAATAAAGCTTCTGAGGCTTGCATTCACAACTCTTAGTCTATTTCCAATTTTTTTTCTTTCCTGTAACACCCAACATGTAGCTTCCCAACACTTCTAATTTCCAGAGGATTATATTACTCTTAAGACACTAATTCTTTTTTATTTCTTTGGCTGAATTCAGTAAGATGTAATCTTACATTTTCATAAAATCAACTCACTAGGTTAAAATTAAATGTCATTTTGTTGTAAGCTTTGTTAAACATTTCAGGTAAATAAGCTCATGAAAGAGAATATGTTTATCATGTGCCCCAAATGAGATCATCTTAAAACCTGACGATATTACAGGATACATAGTAGAGGATGAACTAAAAGATAGTTGTAAAGGCAGCTAAGCTTTCCTAGCAGGGAGGTTCACTGACCCAGATACACAAAGCCATTTGTATTCTGCTCCAAAGTTTGCATTCCTCTCTTGCTCCTCAGGGGTGAAAACTCATCTGCATAACAAAATAATCAGAAGGTTGAGCAAACACTACCTGAAATTGCTGGTTTAGCAAAAGAAGAGAGAATAAAGTGTATCAGGAGCAGGAACGAGAAAAGAAAGGCCTTGTAATGACAGCTGAGAATTGAATTCCCTAAGAAATTATCCAGTTAAGTCAAGATTTGTGGTTCAGCGTTATCAACACCAACCACCATTCTCTTGGGGACCCCAGGGATCTGTCAAGATACAGGCCATGTGCTCTGACTGTCTTCCAAATAAATGCCTGCTCTCCTCCCTGACAGATACACAACAGTCTTGTTTTGAAAACATTTCTCAAAAGAAGCAGAGTGTCCCTGGAGCAGCCAGGATGTGGCCATATTAAATGTTTATCTGTTTAAATAAATAGCATACACGATCCATATAAAGACTGGAAATGATGGGGCAAGGCTACCCTCACAGGAGAAGCCATACCTACTCACAGTGATGTTTCTTAGAAAGGTGCAGAGGGTCCCGCTGAGACACAGGTGCACGGAGCAGATGTACTCTGAGTAATGTGTGCATGTGGGAATCGTTGCAGATAGCAAAAATCAAACAATTCATTAAGGTGGATCATCTACTAGGAAATAAAGCCTTCTTCGCTGCACAGTGAAAAACCTTTGGAATACACACTCCCAAGTGACACAGCTGAGACAGATGTCATTCTAGGTAACTTTACTCACTGTAGTCAGAAGACTGTTCATTGATAGGAAACACGGAGGGCAAACAAACTGGGAAAGGGTCTCAGTAAGCAATCCTCAGTAAGCCAGTGTTCAAGCAGTGAGCTTACCTAGGAACACATGAATGTTTGTGCCCCATCCACTGTGTCCTAAAATTAAATAAGGAAGTGCCATTAATCACAGCTTCAATGACAGGCCTCGCCTGCATCAGGACCCAAGCACATATTAAACCTCAGGGACTCTGCCATGTCTGTAGCCTGGCACAGTGTTAATGAGTTCACTTAGAGACAGCTTAATATAAATCCATCTGAATACTCAGTAAAGCTCAATAAATATTCACAAGGTAAATGAAGTGAGACTGTAAAGCATTGTTTAGAGAAACTGACAGGAGACAGCTCATTCAGAACTTTGAAGGCCATGTGAAGGTTTTGTTCTTTACACTAAATAGGCGAGACTGTATTAAGGACTTGAAGTAGGGCAGGAACAGGGGCCACTTTGCTAGTTGAGAATGCTTTGAAGCTTCATGCATGCATGCGATGTTCACCCTGCATTGTGAAGCTCATAGCAAAAAAAAAACAGATGGACTTTTTTCTCTGAAGGACTTTCTCACCTAGCCTAGAAGCAGCATACGGGCAAAAGGTCAAGTCTTGAGATATTTTCATCATTTCTTCTGTGACTAGTGAAATTAATAAAATTAATTAATTAATCTATGAGGTGTTTTTTTAAAAAAAATCTTCAAAAAGGAGGTGTAAGGAGAGTGAATTGTTTTTTTCATGCTGGAAGAAGATCTTCTATTCAATTCATGTGGATGAGGAAAGAATTCTGAGATGTTCCAAGCTCAGTTATAGGTTACTATAAGGAAACTGAAGCAGAAGATAGACCAGACTGAACTCAGACAAGGATACCTTTATTCAGCAAGGAGCGAAGAGTGGACAGCCATATCTGAAGTCATGCTCCTGGAAAAGCTCTCTGCAGGTTCTTTTAAAGACAGCAGGTCAAGTTTGCCTGGGTCTGAGCCTCCTTAGGAGACTGTCTATCTGGGGACAATAGGTGACCATATAAATGTGGATCGGGCTGGCTGCAGAGCTCTTTTCAAAAGGGCCTTATCAGAGATTTTTCAGATATGTAAAACATTCTCTCAGGTCCTCCTAGGTAGGATCCTGTGTCAGATATGTAAAACATTTTCTCAGGCCCAGATAGAGCTGGATCTTCCTTTCAGTTACAGGATAGAGAAGAGATTCAGATGATTTATTAAAACTTAACAACTTTGAACTAAATGAACAAACAACAAAACACACACACCAAAAATAAAAAATAAAATAAAATAAAACTGCTCAATTCTTCTCCTATGTGTTCAAGATTAGCCTTCAAGGCATGATCAGATTCGCTATGTGCAATCATTCAAACAAAAAAGCAGGAAACTTCACCTTATGAATTATTTTCCCACCCCAGGACTTTTCCGGGCTTACAGTGTCCTGCCCCCCTCATCCACAGTCAGTGCGGGCTTGGTGTAAATGATTTATGTTCTCTTCTCTCTCAATTTTTATTATAAAATATCCTGGCTGCTTTGGTCTAGGGGATGTTTTTTCAATTGCTATCTCAGTGGGAGATTTGTCCCAGGACTGGTACTTTGTTTTATTTTTGGATACCTTCTGTAACAACTTAATAAGCCATTATTTTAGAGAATACTAGGTTTCAAAAGTTTAACAGGATTTTCCTTATGAAATGATTTTCCAGGCTGCAATCACAAGTCAGTAGTGTGCCACGTCCCTACAGGAACCTCATCCTTGAAGCAATCTGCCCCATGGACTTTTCTCCTCTGCTAGCATGAATCTCTTTTTTTCAACACTTCATTGCCCCACATATAAGCTGACAGATTCTCTCCTTGAACAAACTCTGGGCAAGCTCTTTGGGCACCCCCTTTAGGAGTCCAATTTTAACAAGAATCCTACTAAGCTGGTGCAGCAAGAATGCCTCATCCTCAATATCTGATGACCCTTTAGATCTAATTAGCTTTCATAGACTCCAGCATCCCTCAGGTGGTGTCTAATCACTCTGAGCATCTTCAGCAAGAATCCTGGTGGGTCAATTTAGCTAGAATCCCACCGGCCTGTTTCCCTACTACTTGGCTACACATTCTCACTTTCTCTCGAGGCTCAGTCTCTCCGGTCTACTGAAAGCCTGTCGTAACGCTCCCTACTCCTACTGGGATCTCCCCTGAGCAGTCTGCCATCCTATGCTTTAACATGGGCCATGAACAGTACTTTTCTTTGGCAACACAAATGCAGCCATGGTATTTTCAAGTTATTCTTTGTCTTTTCAGAAGAAAAAGCTTTATAGTTTCTGATATAAGAAAAGATGTATCTATAGGATAGGCATTGAGATGCATTTTAATATCAGAATATGCATAGAATAAACTTCAAACAGTCTTCAGATAAGATACTTGAGGCTCAGAATACACTCAGCCCAATATCTTACATCATCTTCAGTTCAACTTTTCCTGTTCAGTGACTGTAACTTAGTAAGCTTCTCTAACACAGACTTACCATCTCCGTGATGGGGCCCACTGAGGGGAACAGGATAAAAGACTGCCCTCCCCACCTTCATTCTGAATCTCTCCATATACTCAGGCTCAGAATCCTATACCACTGGGCACACACATGTCAACCCCTTAAGAGTTGTCTGCCTAAAACTTGGTGAAACAAGGTTGATTAGCTTTGTGACTTAACTTAGCTCACCCCTTCTCAAGGCTGAAGATATACAAAGTAAGGAAAGTACTTTATTTTCAGATTTACAGCATCCTTTTTCAGAACCTCATGAAAGGCCCCCTGCCTGGAAATCTCCAGTTAACATCCAATACCAGTAGTTGTATTTGGGTGACAGGAATAATCAGGGCTTTATAGATAGATCACCCTATGTTGATATTGGATCTTCATCTTCCTAATACAGCCTTATTGATTAAAATATTTCCTGGCCTTACAACCATTACTGTTGCATGTTTGAGGCAAGTTGGCTGGACCTGACTTGCTGGAACTCTCAGTGGGGCCTCTGGCCTAGGACACCATTTACAGAACCAGTAAATATTGCTTGACAGTAAAAAATCTGGAAGCTGCAATGTCTCTCAACCATCACTGATAATCTACCGGAATCTTTTATTTTCTTGGACAGAGAAAAAAACTGATATTTTATCTAAAGATTTTCAACAAGGTTTAGATGGTTAATCAAACAGATTTCTAATTGATTGCGAGATCACGGAAAACTTCCACTATCAAAAATAATCCATTAATGGAAGAGAGAACAAGGTGGAAGGAGGATTAACCAAAACAACAACAACAACTAAAAATGAATGAAAACATCATATGGAAATGTACTTTTTTGTTAGCAAATTTAAATATATGATTTAAAATTTTGGAGCAGAAGTACCCTGCATTGGTAGATGCTGCTGCTCTCAGAAGCCACAGATTGTTATAGAAAATCCCATTGCCACAGGTAGGGTAACTACCAGTGAGTAGATCCCTGAAGTCTTCAAAAGCATACAGGCCATGTCCAGTGTTTATGGTTTCACACCACAAGCTTTGGTTGTGGTACACTGAGAAATCAAGCTAGCAGACCTGGACTCCTCCCTGCTGACTAGCTCTCATAGTGCTAGAAAGTGCTGAGCAGGCTCCTGAGGGAGAACACTGTTACTCAGCAGTGGGCCAACCAGACAAGATGAGCTCACTAGTGCCTTAGCGGCATATCTGTTTTGAGGATGACTAAGTGTTCGGTGACTGGACCTGAGACCTGCTTCATGGGAGGGAATTCATGTCTAGTACTGAAAACCTAGCCAAAAGCCTATGGCTGGCAAAGTCATAGATCCCAGGGAGGAAGCTAGGGGGGAACTGTTTTTGGCTCAGATGATTCATTGTACCTATAGATTAGTGTTGCTCTCATGTGATGGCAGAGAAGCTTCTTTGTGCAGTCTGGGTGACTACTAGGGAGACCCTATCTCCTCAAAGTGCTGAGAATAAGTGCTGGGTGTTCAGCACGAAATGAGAGCTCACTATCGTATCCTACAGGACTCAGGTATCATTGCAGAAAAGGGGGCAGAAAAAAATGTGAGAGCAGAAGAACGAGGAGGTGTGCTTGGAATGCTGTCTGCTGGCCATGAAGTGGCTGCACGTTCATGATCTTTTACAGCAACTGTCCTTACCTATACAAGACCTGCACGATATTAGACCCATCAGCATTCTGTCAGAGATGGTGAAGGAGGACAGAAACAAAAGACATCAAAATTGAAGAGCAACTAGATGGAAAGAAGGATTTCATTGGAAGGGTGGTAGGGAATAGGCTGACAAGGAAGGAATTAGGACCAAAATAAAATATATAAGTGCATGAAAACGGACAATGACAAAGTGATAAAAATATCCCAGTTAAACCTGGGTATGATGTACACACCTATAATCCTAGAATTTTGGAGGGAAAGGCAGGAAAATCACTACCACTTTGATTCCAGCCTGTTTCACACAGCGAGTACCAGGCCAGACAGTGATTATAAGAGTGAGAGCCCGTCTCAAAAAAAATAAACAACCCAAAGTCCTATTGAGTGTAAAACTTAGGCGAATCTCTATTTTTCTATCAATGAACAGTTATATTTTCCCACAATGTATGGATGCATTCTTTAGGAATATTCTTTTTAAGTTGCTATACAAATAAAAATGAGGGAGAAAGAGATACAAGGAAGTAAACTTGGAACAAAAATGTCATCATGGATTCAATGGCTTTATCCAAGAACCTATGATACTGAGCATATTTCTGTGTTAATACATATAATTTTAAGCCACAAAAAACATTAATAAACATGCATTTAGACCAGAAAGATATTATCATGAATTCAAACACTTAAGAACCAACGTTGTGTTAAATACAAGCGGCCCATGGATCTTAGATTCTAACAGATCACTGTCTAACCCACTGCATTTTACTTGAGAATCAGCTTTTGCAGGAAACTTTATCAGCTGCAAACACTCCTTTCATATTTCATCTCCCCATACTAATCAAAAGCATTCCAATAAAAACGCCTAGTAGAGCTCAGTAACAGTTGTATTAGATGTCTTTGTTGTGTTCATATGTTAACTGAAGACCTGTCAAGGTGTCTGTCTTGCCTTCCTCTTTTATAAGTAGCTTTACAAAACCTCATTGACCATGTATTTTTAATAATGTTTAAGGACTTAGGGGGCTATTAGAAAGATGGGCCAGAAGAAGGATGTGAATAGTTTGACAGTTTATTTTTGAAAAAAAGCTTTATTGACATATAATTTGTACATGATATAATTGACTCATTTGAAGTGCCTGAAATAAGCGGCATTTAGCATATTCAGTTATGTAACTATCACAATTGATTTTAAGATATTTTCATGAATCTCAAAGAAAAATCTGTACCCCCATATCCCTCTCTTTCTCCAGCTCCTGTCAACTACTTATCTTTTTGTCTCTATAAAATTTGTCCCCTCTGAACATTACATATACATTGAATTATACCATATGTAGTCCTTTCTAAGTTTATTCTTAGAAACTGAATGTGGGCAGGGTCCCCCAAGTTGAGCATGGATCAGAACTTCATTTTTTGATGCCAAACAATGACACGTGACTCATCTGTACCACACACCATTTGCTGATGGGCATCTCCTTCTTTTGGGCCATTGTGAAGAATGCTTCTGAGAGTGTTCCTGTGTGAATTCCCACCTGGGTTATACTTTCATTGTTTGCAGGGGAGATGACAAAAATGTTAATACTTGTGAGGAGCTGACAATTTTCGTTCCAATCAGCAGTGTCCAAGGGTTCCAATTTCTATCTGAGAGGTTTTAAATTCATGGATTCGTAACCATGTTCACTAACTGTTAACTTATTAAGATAGAATTTTAAGTAGATATGCTAAAGAAGGATTTGAATCAGAGATTGTAAATTCTCTTAGATTTCCAGGCAGGATTATCACGAAAGAAGCACTAGGTAAAGTGCTTTGCGCATAAAAAAAGAAATATTGGGTCACTTTGGGAAATAACTTATTTGTTTAAAATGTTTTATAGGGACTTTGGACACAGTATTTCTCCGTCAAATCTATCCTCATTTAAAGCAAGGCCTAATAAATTGTAGGAAGACACATTTGTCTAAATTAAAAGCTAGAAAAAAAAGAGGTGTTGAACAGGTTTCTCTTTTTCAGACAAACAGTTCTTCAACTAAATCAAGTTCAAAGTCACACCAAGACAAATCTCTGGAGTTTAGTTCTAGTATATCTAGACTATGCTTAGGTGAGCAGTTAGAATTTTAAGGTTTCATGCATAGAATTTCTATTATACTCCTTAGGTCACATATTTTTTATTTAAATGCAGTCATACAAATATGAACACATACATGCTGCAAGGTTTATTTTTCTTTTTTTTTATTGTTCATAATGAGTTACATTGTTTAGTGGGCGAACCATGAGTTGTTATCCCCAATTCCCCCTCCCCAGTCAGCTGGATATCCTCCTCCGTGGGCCCTCTGTATCAGTCTTTGTAGTAGGGGACCATGCATAGCTCATTCTTCGGCCGGGCTCTCATGTCTCAAGTGTGTAGTTACTGAGGGTTGCCAAGTCTCTGATATTCTCCCCCACCATGGCTCTCATCTTTCTGCCCCCTCTTCCGCTCAGTTCCCTGAGTCGTGGTGGGCGAGTTTTGAGGCTGCTATGGTGTTGTGAGCTTAGGGGTTTTTGTGTCGAGATTCGTTGGTTTCTGTCACACTGGCTTATCTTTTGTTGATTGGATGGCTATGGCTGTGGGTCCCTTGTTCATCCAATCATTCTCTGTGGGGTTCCATATGGATCCTCCCCCATATAACTGTGGTGGCTCATCTCATGCCAGGATCTCAGCTTTCTGCCTGCAGTCGGTTGGTAGGGTTATATGGGCCACAGCTCCCTCGCTGTATCCTGAAAAATACAAACA
>PVHP010005067.1:0-67432 GCA_004024765.1 Zapus hudsonius
TGGGGCAAAGGCCTCAGGCGGTGGCTGAGGCATGAACACCATTGTCCCAGGTGAGCTCTGATCTGGGGAAACTGAAGGTCTGTGCAGTTGAGGTTCTGGGATGGGCGCCTTGCAGATCTCCACCCTCACTGCTGGTCGAGGGGAGTTCAGATGGTCGTAGGCAGCAATCAGTGGTTCCGAGCATGAGCTCTGGACTCGGTGGTGCCAACAACAGAGCGAGAGACCTTGGGCTCCCCCCCCCCAACCAACTGCTTTGCACTGCCTAAGTGACCTAGCTAGGGACAGCAGTGTCGGGGGCCACCCCTGAGCTCCAGGCTCCAAAGCTCCACCCGTGGACCCATGATGCCTTCCTGCCGCCATGCCTCTTGAGTCAGAGGCCAAGCCTCAAGCCTCTGTCACCTGGCTGAGCCAAGGAGCCTGGCCTCTCTGGCCTGAGACCCCAGGGTCCCTCAGGACCAAGTACAGGCCCTGTCACCTCCCCTGGGCTCCAGCCTCATAATTGTAGATCTTTTAAAACAATTATCATTATTGGCGCTTAATTATGTGTCGGATACAAAAACTGAGTTATTTGACAAAAGGAACTAAACATGAAACAAACTGCCTCTAAATATTTACGCTTATGTCCATAGATCTCACTTTTGGTCAGAGAAGCTTCTTCCTGTGATTGGCACCGACTCAAAAACAAGGGAGACTTAAACTCATCAAAGTGTTGCCAATAGGCTGCTGCGGAGAGCTCGCTCTGGATGGAGCCCTCCCTCTCTGTGTCACCCCTCCAGGGCTCAGGAGCCAGAATGGCCTCCGGACTGTGGTCACCTGCGCGAGGCCTGCTCAGCATTGGGCCTGTTGACATTTCCTCTTGGATGGTGCGGAGGGGAGAAGAGAAAAAACCAAAGACACCAAAATTGAAGAGGTGTCAGAAAGAAGGGGTTGAGTGGAAAGGGGGAGGAGGGGGACACGTGAAGGTAACAAGAGGGGTCGTGATGAAAATGCATTATATACATGTATGAAATTTATAAGTAAAAAGAATTTCAAACAGAACCCCATACGAAACAAAAGCTGGCTAAAGCAGACTGTTTTGTTCTGCTCTCCACGCTCCTGTCTCAGAGTGGGACTCTGTCCTGGAAACGAGACTCTGTGTCATGGAGTCATCACCTCCACAGCGTCAGCTGGAGCTTTACCAGCTGTGCTTGCTGCCGTAACGCTTTTTAAAAAATCTATATTGTCCAAAATTAGATACATTGTATGAGCAGATATTGTGTTGGCATTCCCGTTTCCCTCCTCCCTGTCCCAGTCCTCTGGGTATCCTCCTCGGTGGGCACACTGGACCAATCCATGTGGGAAGGGGTTATGGTTAGCACAGGAGGCACCAGGTAGCTGAGGGGGGGGTGTCTCTGGGTAATCTCTCCCAGAAGGAAGTGTGTTCAGCCTTCTCATGGCAACAGTCTGCATTTTGTATCAGTGGTCTCTGCTTTCTCCAAATCTCATTGACCAAGTTCCCCTGGCAGCTTATGTTGTGCCTTCCAGCACTGCACTTGCTACCCTCTGGGGACTGGATACCATTCTGGATCTCGAAGGGTCTCTCAGTGTTATTAGATGTCCTTCTGTGGCATCTTCAGCAATAGGATCTTACCTTTGACCTGGGGTGGGTATTCAAGAGCTTTGACAGAAACCTGTCTTGTTTGGGGGACCTTGTAGGTCTCTTTGATCAACAGCTCAGTGTGGGAAGGATCCAATGACTGGGACAGAGTTGCAGGTCGGATCAGTTTTTATGGGGTTTGGCTTCCTCCCCTTGAAGGCTTTTCAAAGTAGAAACCAAAGACATTTTATTTACTTCTTCTGATCTTACAAAGCAACACACTTTTATTTCAGTGGTATCCCACATCCTACATCATAAAATCATAGCAATAAACTGTTAAAAGTTCATGTTAGAAGCATAACAGTTAAAGCATGGTGGTCAACATGGAGGAGGAGGCACCTTGTATTTTAAGATGACAATGGTAAGAAACAAGAATGGTCTGCTGGGCGTGGTGGCCCACCTCTTTAATCCCAGCACTCGGGAGGCAGAGGTAGGAGGATCGATGTGAGTTCAAGGCAACCCTGAGACTAAATAGTGAATTCCAGGTCAGCCTGGACTAGAGTGGGACCCCACCTCAAAAAAACCAAAAAAAAAAAAAAAAAAAAAAAAGGTCTCTGCCTCTCCTCACATTACTGCAGAGCTCTTTTAAAGAGATTCCTCTTCTGATGCAACGTTCACACATTGTAAAGGCCAATAATAAATGAGGTAGGAGCAGGTAGGCATAGAGCTAATTAGGACTGGGGATGGTCTGTGGGCATGAAAACAGTGTGGGAGGACTGAGTCCTGGGACATCAGAGGCCTGTTCCGGACCTGGCCACCAAACTTCTGGCCACCAAAGAACTAAGAAATTCTTAATTTCATTTTAGTGATTTGAATTTTTAAAAATTTGTGTGATTTGTGTGAATGTGTAGGTATGTCTGCCGTGTGCATGGGGAGGGGTACCACAGTGCATGTGTGCAGGTCTGAGGACAATCTTAGCGTGTTGGTTCTTTCCCTTCAACCCCTTGGAGACAGGCTCTCCTGTGCTGCAGTTTTGCTTCTGCTGCTTGGCTGCCCACAGGCCCCCCATTCTTCTGGCTCTGTCTCTCATTGCCATAGGGCATGTGGGATCGATGCATGTGACACCACTTTCAACCATCTGGCTTTCCATGGGGGCTGGTGAGGTAAGTATGTGCCTTTAACCAGGGAGCCATCTCTACAGCCTGGATTTGAATTTAATTTTGTTACAGGGCATTTGCAATGTGCAATTGATTCAGATTTATGGAAGTTTAGCTTCTTCCCATGCAGATTCTTTTTCAGTTACAATGGCAGGGTGGGAGACCTGTTGGAAATTTTCTGATGTGATTGCTTTTTAAGCAATAAAATAGTTTAATGATATAGTATATAAAACCTATAAATAGGTTAAGCCATGGATTTTTAAAGCTAAAACATCAAGACATTTCTTTAAAGTAAATATATTGGTATTTGGAGGAAGGAGTAAGTATTCAGAAAAACAGGGTCCAAATCAACTGTTAACCAGTTTGATGACAGCATGGAAATTATGCTTAAAAAGAAAAAGGCAAACTTCTTTATGGGAAGGGAGAACATTACTATGTTTTTGATAATATTTGTGTTAAGATAAGCAATTGAATAGTTTAAGATATAAAAGCCAACAAGATATCTGCCAAATTATGAACATTTTCCAAACTTTCTGTTTTGATACTTCCACATTTTACTGTAATTTCTAGATCCGATGGCTTGCAGAGCGATAGAAACGCAGCTCAGATAAACGTTCCATAGACCAGAGGTCATGCTTCTGGGAAGCGACATGTTCTGTGTATACAGATGACTGAAAGTTGTTGTTGCTAAGAGAGAATAACTAAAACATCGCATAGCATTCCCTGCCAGTCTTAATTTTCTTTTTGTAAAAATATTTCTGTTAATTTACTTGCAAGGAAAGAGAGAGAGAATATCACTATGGAGCCAGGGCCTCTTGCCACAGCAAACAAGCTCCCATTGTGTGCTTACATCTGGTTTTACCTGGACACTGGGGAACTGAACCTGGGCCAGCCTGGGACAACAGAGTGAGTTCCTAGTCAAAATTAAAGAGAATTCCTAAAAAGTAGATGTTTGTGAAGAATTACTCTTAGGTAGAGGGAAAGATTCTTCACTCCAAAATATGAAATAAAAATTAAGACTGCCCTTTGCGTTTATCAGTTTGTGGAGAGTTGGATGTGCACCAGCTGTTTGAGGGCTGTTGAAACACCTTCTATATTTTTCTGAGAATACATTGATGCGGCATCTACAGGGAGTAAACTGGGGTGCACCTTCTGTTTCCCTAACTTTTCCCGGAGAGAAGTGAGCAAACTTCCATCCACTCTGGATTGAGCATGAACAGCAGGCCAGAGTTACAAGTAGAATTCAACTTGGCGGGGCTGGAGAGATGGCTCAGTGGTTAAGGCACTTGCCTCCAGTGCCTAAGGCCCTGGGTTCAATTCCCCAGGACCCACATAGGCCAGACCCACAGGTGGTGGCCCTGGTGCGCGCTCTCTCTCTCTCTCTCTCTCTCTCTCTCTCTCTCTCTCTCTCTCTCTCTGCTTGAAGATGAATAAATAAAATAAATAAAACCCAGCGAGTGTATTGGGGCTGTCTGAGGGAGAAAGGGCAGCAACTCGCAAAAGCTGCCTTTCTGGAGCTCCCTGCATGCAATGGGGAGTCTCGTCTCCCCAGCGGTCAAAGGGCCTCGTGGATTTTATAAACTTCAGGAGCTTCCTGGGACTTGTGAACCCTGGAAATTTCATTTACATCCTGAGTCTTAAGGAGCCTTCCTTCCAAAGGCGAATGTTTCCATTTAGAGGCAAGTACACAACATCCCCCAAAGGAAGAAACAAGGTTTCCCGTGTAATAATTTGTCCTGACTATATGGGAAATATATGCCTACACGTGCATATGTCTGTACCCATGGGCACACATGTTCAAGTGTGCAGCCTGTGCCAAAGTGCCTCCCATCACTCAGAGCGCCTGCCTTGCTCTGCAGGATGGGAGATCCTTGGCATCCTGTCACAAGTATTCGGGTTATAATTTATAACTGGGCAAGAAACCCTCCCGGGGTTCTTTCCAATTTGGTTGCTGAAAACAGGAAACGAAATATCTCTTTTGAAAGGAGAGCCCAGAGAGACAGACATGTAGGAAAGACAAATGTATCAGAAATGGACTTCCTAAAATCTGTCCTTGCTGGACATTCGTTAGTAGATTCTTTCCAATAACCCAGAGCTAAATGTAGATCGGTGTGAAGACTGTTCCCATCAAATACTATATATACACTCCATGCAACATGTATTATATAATAGATTATATAGACACATATATCCATACACATATCTATGAACTGAACATGTAAAGAAGATGGAAAAGGCTCACTTTTTGTTTTCTAATGATTAAATTTTCATTTCATTTATGCTTTTGTTATATGTTCCTTATTTTCTCTTTTAAATTATTTCTATTTATTTGTGAAAGAAGGAGAGAGTGGGGGAGAGAGACAGAGAATGAATCTGAGTGTGCCAGGGTCTCTTGGTTCTGCAAACTTTGGACATATGTGCCACATTACACGTCTAGTTTTATGTCGATGCTAGAGAATTCACCTAGGTCTATAGGTTTTGCAAGCAAGTGCCTTTAACCACTGAGCCATACGCAAACACACACACACACACACACAAATAAATTTTAAAACTTCCATGAATGTATAAGTGTATAGTGTGTTGTGTGTGTGTGTGTGTGATGGTGGAGTACTTCCCTTTAATAATAACCACACAAAATCAAAATTCAGTGTTGATCACTGAACATTAAAACATTAAAAAATTATTATGTGTTATTTCAAATGACTTGGCAATAATTTGAGAAAAGACCAAAGCTAGGAATAAATATGCTCTTATAGCTCTCATCTTGAAACATTCAGCAATTCAAGATTTTGATATTAATTTATAGTCATCTTAACTTTAAAGAAGTACAATAAGAAAATGGATTTTTAGCTCTCTTAATATGAGGAGAAAAAACAACCATGCATCCCTTCTCTGCAGAAATGCTAATGCATTCTACAGCCAGTAGAGAGCAGTCACAGTCCAGGATGCTCCAAAGAGTTCAGGTCTCCAAGTTATGGGCACCTGACAGTTAACTCTGAACCTCTCATCAGCTTCTGGCTGAGTAGGGACTTGCTAGAATACAGGATCAGTGTTCTCTCTTGTGTACACAGCTTCCTCTCGTACGCATCCCTTACATTAAATAACAGTTACTTATCAGTTTATCTGAGCATTAATGTGGACACAAAGGATGTGACCACCTTGGGTTCATTTACGATACTTTAAAAATTCTGCAGAAACACAAACTGGGGAGTGGGAAGTTGATACAGGAAAAATGTAAAGTATTCAACTGGAGTGAGCTCAGTATTCCTGGAAAGAATGGGTGTCGCCAAAGGGCAAGCCTCATATTGACCGAGAGCTGATGTCATGAAAATTAGTGAACTATAAGGATTTTTATCTGGTGGAGAAACTGAAGAATTAATGAAGAATCGTAGGGAAATGAGATGATGTAAAGAAATATGCATCCAGGGGCTACCTGATTCCATTTTAACTACTTGCTCATTTCTTTTTCATGGATAAATAATAGTTTACATATATATTCAGTACTATATGATAATTGGGTCCAATGTATAATGATCACATCAGCGTGATAAGTTTTTCTTCTTATTTTTGCATTTTTCTTGTTACCTGGGTAAATATCATAGATTGTTGAGGTCCATGTTCTCTTAATGTTCTGAATAAAAATGGAACCAGTGTCTCCCAGCTGACTGCTCTGGCACACCTTGCTTCTCGTTCTTGTTAACTCCTCTGCCACTCTGTTCATCTGTGAAGTTGACTTCTTTTTCTTCAGTGAGTGAGAGCATGGGGTATTTGTCTTTCTGTCTGGCTTATTGTACTTAATATTCCAACTTCAGTCTCTTTGATAACCATTCTTGAGCTGGGATAATATTCTATTGTGGTTTTGTTGGTAATTTATTTGATATTAAGATTTTAGTCATCTACTTGTTCATGTTTTATATCTTTGGAAACATCTATTTAGATCTTTAGTTCTTTATTGATTGAAACATTAGTTTGTTTTGCTTTTGAGATTTTTCAGTATTTTGTATTGTGGTAGTTTGAATAATGTCCCCCAAAAGAATTAAGGATTTATTAAAATTATTGTCTCCAGGCATCTCGCTGGAGGAAGTGCCTCTTTGGCCCAGCCTCCTGGGAACTGACCCTTTCTGATTTGGATGTAAAATAGTAAGGATAGATATGCAAAAGAAGAGCCAGAACCCTGGTCTGGAGTTCTGCATTTTGTGAATCACAGTGTGTTGGGAGTGTGCTTGCTTGTGGTGGGCATCTGTCTCTGTCTCTGCTTGCTTCTGTGAAAGGGGGCCAGCCTTTTTTCCTTAACTTCTTCCCCTATATCTGTTCAATAAATATTTTCCTCCCCATAATCATACATGGTTTAGAGATTCATCCCAGTGGTGTATGGCTGAGGACGACATGTATATTCTCCTGTTAGAAATATAGTATGTAACTATTTTCTCCCTATTCTATAAGTTGTGTTTTAGCTGCTAACTGTTGTGCAAATGCTTAATTTGATATGCTTCTGTTGGTACATTTTTGTTTTGATGTCTGTGTTTAGTGAAAAATGGCACAGCAATGTCTTGAAATGACTTCAAAGTTTCAAGTTAACTATTTAGGTCTTTGTTCCATCTTTCTGCTGATTTTTGTGTTTGGTCAGATGTGTGGATCTAGTTTCATTCTTCTGGATGATAATATCTAGTTGTGCTTTGATTTACTCCTTCAACATGATGGAAGAGATTAAAATAAGGAGGAAAGAACATGTTGCCAGAAGTTTAGTTATCTGTATTTTTTGATGCTATAATATGAAATGCTTGATTACAGAATGTGGATGCTTCTCCAATTCAACACATTCCTATAACACGGCTCGGAAGGAAGGCTGCCCAGAGTCACCATCATAAAAATGCTCACGCTGTCTTGTTTCTATGTTTGGTCTTTCGTAGCTTCCAGTCTGTAGCTGAACAAAAGTGACTAGAAGAATCACATATATTAGGAAAGGAACAAAGTGAAGAGGTTTAATTTGTAGATATACATTGTCTTCAAAAATAAGAAGGAGTACTAAGTACCTGTGGTATTTTAAGAAAGCTGCCTCTCCTGTCCACTCCCTCCTAACATGTGTGCCCAGGGCCAGATAATAGCCCCACAGACTGTTAAGGAAATTGGCTAAGCCTTACTGCCCAAGGCTTGGATGAAGACTTCCAGCCACTATGTGGTGGTTTGAATTCAAGGCCTCCTATAGGCTCATGGGTAATACTTGGTCCCCAACTGGTGGCAGTTCAGGAATTTGTGCAGCCTTTGGAGTTGGAGCCTTGCTGGAGGAGGTGGTTACTTGGGTGGGTTTGGGGCTTTATTTTCCAGCTCCCTTGCCAGGGTGAGATAGCTCACCCTTGCTGCTTCCTCAGCTGATGTGATGCCCTGCTGTCTTTTCTTGCCATCTTTTCTCAGTCATGAAGAAGCTTCCTCTGAAACTGTATGATGAAATAGACTCTTTCCCTCCATAAGTTGTTTCTGGCTTGGTGCTTTGTTCCAGAAACAAGAAGGTAACTGCTATATCTTAATTGTGGTCCTGGGTGGGGATATGGCAATCCTAACCTCACTTCCTGAGGGAGTTTCTACAGGCACTCCTGAGAATCCTACATAAAATCCAGACCCCACCCAACACAAAGGACAGTCAGCTTGAGTCACAGGTACTCAGCCCCCTTCCCTCGCAGGGTGGTTGGGCTCGCCATTCTCTTTCTGAAAATTCTTAAGATCCCCTTCTCCCCTCTGGTCAGGGTTCCCAAATATCCCTTTTAGCTCTGGGTCCTGCCATTCTCTCACTGCATCCGGAAGCTCCCTTACCTTTTGCTTCAGACCCCGCTGGTCTCTCCTGGTGTTAACTGAAACCTTGACTCCAAGAATCTGGCTCTGTCACCTGTTGTAAACCCCAAACCTTCTTTTGTGAATTAACGTCGCTGCCGACTTATCATCAGTAAAGCATGTCTTTAAGGAGGTTTCACCAGTCGTGTTGTTACCCCAAGATACGAGTTTCTATGCACAGGTGTATGACGTGTCCCACTGAGACGACAAAGGGACTTCGGAAAGAAGGGTTTGCTTCGCTCCGCAGAGGAAGGGAGGGAAGGCAGGCCGTGGGAGCAGCTCCTCACCCTGCACCTGCAGCCAGGAAGCAGACAGATCCCAGAGCTTAGCTGGCTCCCCACTTTCCCCCTTTGGATCTGGTCCTCAGGCTGGGAGGGCTAAGCCTCCCTGGAAAACCCCTCACACTACAGCCCAGGCTTCTCTCCTTGCGATTCTCAGTCCTGTCCAGCTGACAGTGAAGTTGAACCATCGCAAGGCACCATGTCAGTGCGAAGTCCAAATCTCGACAGCCCACCCTGGGCCCTAAAGTCTGCGTCCATCTCATACCAAGAGATGCCTTTCGGTCTGACTGCAAAAGGAGTGAACACTGTCAATACTCTTCCAAGTCCAACTCTTTTCTGGGACTCTAGACAAACCCTTAACTGAGTCCCCACGAGATTGGAAATCACTTTCCATCCTCCCGACATGCAAGGCAGAGGAAGCCCGTCCATTTCCAAAGAGAGGAGCAGAAGCTTTGGGGAGTCAGCAAGCACAGCGAGACTTCGCCCGACTTTGAAGTGACTCGCGAAGGAGGAGACTTTATTTCCTAGTCTTATTCTTTCTTCCTTTTGTTTCCCCTTGGTAAGTGGAGAAGGAAATTTGGGGATATCTCGAGTGGGCTTTAGAGAGGCATAAAATGGCAGCATGTTGACTTTCAACTCCCCGCCCACAGATGTTGAAATGTGACAGAGCTGAAGACAACGTGTTTGTTTGACTTGGTTGTTATTCCCCATCTTAAAATACAAATATGATTTCATTCTCCATAAATCAATAAAGCTTGAGTTGGTAATTTCTTTGTGTTTTTTCAAAGAATATTGCATCATAATAATAGTCTTGGGAAAAATAAGATCTCCTCATTCCCTAACGTCAGCATTTAAGGCCCAGAATGAATATCAAGACCTTAAATTGTTATTCTCATTTAACCTTAAAATTATGGAAAAAATTCAAAATGAACCAAACCAAAAGATAAAACTATACCCAGAAAACTATTGACTCAATTATTTTCTTTTTTTTTCTTTTCTTCTTTTTTTTAATAAAGACAACACATGAGAAAAATCTTGGGAAGAAATAAATTGGCAGAAACATGTAATTTTGACTTGTAAAATTGTAGAGCTCAAAAAATATACTTAGGGCTAGAGAGATGGCAGAGTCATTAAAAGTACTTGCTTGTAAAGCCTGACCTCCCAGGTTCGATTCCCCAGTACCCGTGTAAAGCCAGACACACAAAGTGGCCCATGTTTGGAGTTCATTAGCACTGCCCAGAGGCCCTGGTCCAGCCATACGTTCTTTATCTCAAATAAATAAATAAATTAAAATATTTAAACACATGATATTTAATATATGTTTCTCAGCTTTAAAGTTTTCTGAGGCTCTAGCTCAAAACCAGTGTTAGATCCTGATTTTTCATCTTCAGAACATACTTTAAGAGAGTTTTGGGAATAAAAAAGAGAAAATAATCTTAAAACAAATAACTATGATTATGGCAGGCATATATTGTACCACAAAACCAGGGCAGTTTTGAGAGTTAATGAAAGAAGACACTAAAAATAATTATATGTAATTAATACTTATATTATAATCATTATATTAATTATATTATATAATAACATATGCTATATATAATAATATATTCTATAATATATAATAGTAATATTACAATATGTTATAATATACTATAATACTATAATAATATATACGACATATAATAATATAATATATTAATTATAACATATTACAGTTAATATATTATATATGTTTTATATAATGTATATTAGTTAATTGGTAAACCTATTAAATATATCTTTTCAGAAACGCTTTGAAAACAAAATTTTGTGAAAAATAACATATTTTAGAAATAAAGTAGAATCTTTATTCTTGTTCCCATATTCAATCAACATTTACAAATTGCATTTTAAACATATATCATTGATATTTTCCCAGGGAATATACTTATTAAAGTATGGTCTTATTAATACTATTTATCATGAACTTGTACTCAAAGTATATTGTGGCTAAGACACAAGCCATTTGATGTATACGTATGGTTCAAAGCAAATTCTTGCTAGATAGAAAAAATTTTCATTTGCAATCTAATTTTGGCAATATTAAAGTAGTAGAGATATAAAATAATCATTTGTTACATTTTGCATCTCAATTATAGGATAGTTTCAATGATTTTCAAATTAGTTCTTGAAAACTAAAAAATGATGACAAGTAACATTGATGAAAGTATTTTTTGTCATTCTAAACACTTTTTAATTTTTGTATCCAGCAATTGCTTAGTCACAAAGTTTTGAAGAATACTCTGAAAAGAGTATAAAAATACTAGACATTTTGATCATTGTAGCTTCTATAGGGATTGCGTACTTCAACTTGCTTGAGTGTAACCAGAAATTATGCATCAGCTTAGCTTAGATCAATTTCTCCACTGTTTTATTCTTAGTAAAAGAATGATTATACCATGATAAGTTATTCCAAAAAATATCAGAATTGTCACTGAAGCAGCAATTTTGTTTAAACCTTCAAGTTTACTTTATTGAATAATTTATAACACTGCCAATCATCTTACCTTCTACAGAATAAATTTCCAAATACTAATGAATTAGATAAAATGGATAATTATTAGTAGAATTAATGCCTGATGAAAAAAATTTCTAGAAGTACTTTTAACCACTGAGCAATCTCTCCAGCCATGGACATAATTTCTAACATTTTTTGTTTTATCTTTCTATGAGAATTTGCTATTAACAAAGATGAGACATTAAGATCAATTATTTTAATTTTTAAACGTGCAAAAAATTCAATTTTGAATTTAAAATCCACACATTTAATTGAGGGAAATCATCCATGTAATATGAATGAAAAGGCATACTTTTAGAGAATCAGGTAAAGATACTTTCCATAATGACACATGTTAAATTGTCAAATTTTTCTATGGTCACTATGGCCTTCCAAATTGCTACTATTTTTGAAAAGTTTTTGTTATATCTTCTGCATGTGGATATCTTTTCTTTGTGGTATTGCTGTGTGTTCATAGTGGATAATGTCTATCAACAAATAGTGTATGATATTGTACATATATAAAATTCCTTGAGACTTTGAACCGTATTTGATTTTCCATCAGCACATACAATCTTTGTTGAACTTTTGTGTATGTCTTACACACAACTAGACAAGAGAGACCTTGGCAGAATATAGAAGCTTCAGGTATCCAGAAAAGCTACATCTAATAAAATTTGATTTAAATTTTGCAGTTACTAAAGGCAATAACTTTTCAAAAATAGGAAACAAATCCCATTATTTATTTGAACCACAAAAATCTACAGATATAAAAAAAAAATCTACAGATAGCCAATCAATCTTGATGAAGCCCAGCGCTGACGTATCACACTTTACTTATTTCATAAAACTGATGATATTATGAGACGCCAAACAGTATGTCAGTGACCTAACAAGGAACAGAATAGAGATCTCCACAACAAACTCATGTATAGACAGTATGCTGATTAGCCAAGACTATAAAATGGGGAAAGGATAATCCCTTCAAGTGTTTCTGTAAAATTGAAGATTCTCATTCAAATGAATGAAATCAGAATCATTTTAGATAACAGACAAAATCAACTTAAAATTAACTAATACTTACATGTAAGACTTGACTCCAGAAGCCGGTTCTTGGTCTAGGGCACATTTTTTTTTCTTACATGTGTCCCCTTACCGAAGGCCCATGTTTATTTGACATTAAAACCTTTTCTTCATAGCTCTGTTTCAGACTGAAGAAGCCTTGAAATGACGTGCGACTCTTGAGTAATAACAGATACAAGATACACTAAGTAGGAAGAATTGTGTTCTTATAAAGGTGATGTTACAATTGCACAAGTAGGAAATTTGATTTTCCTTTTCCTAAGTAGCTAGCTAAAATCAATTCATTTGTCCAAATACTGTTAAATCTTAAAAAAGACTATGTAATCAGCACCATAGGAATATGCCTTTTATTTTCAAACACCTTACAACATGGAAGAGGAGACAGAATAGACCTTGTATTTATACCTACGTACACTCTACAGTAGTGGGGCTATTTTTTTCCATTTCTGCCCTTTCTGATCAAGGCTACTTCACTTATGCTTTCCCTAGTGTCTTAATCTCTTCAAATTCAACAGTGACGAGTTTTCTTCCACCACCTCAGCCTTGCACTTTGAATCAACAATGACTCCAAACTCCAAACTCTCAATGGCAGGAACTGGAGCCTTCAGCACTCACTTACCTGTACCTTCATTCACCATCTTGTATCCTGCTAGGAATCCCATCCTTCCCTAGTTACTGCAAATCCACTTCATGACTTATTTTTTAATGTGTGTAAACGCATTAAAGCACATGCTTCCAAGTTCCATGACTGTAATCATTTCATTGTAGGCGAGCTTTCTCGTGTCCCACTTACTGTATTAATACAGAGCCCTGGCCTTAGACAACTGCACTGGAGAACTTAACTTTTCTGAACAGTTTTGCAATGAATAATGACCATTAATGACCAAATACAGGAGCTGGGGAGGTGGCTCACAGTTTGAAGGCACTTGTTTACAAAGGTTCAATTCCTAGCCACCAAGTAAAGCTGGACAGGCATTCATATGCAGAACCAAATGCTCTGCTCTGGCCTCTGCTCTAGCCTCTGCTCTGGCCTCCTCCTACCTAATTGTTCTACATTTTCCAGAATTGAACAACCCTTCAATTTTCAGTTCTTTTGAGTTGCACAAATGCTTAAACTCAATGTTCCTTATTGTATTAGTTTTGGAATAAAGACAATACTAGTTTAGGTATGCTAGTGCAGACTTCAATCCTAGCAGTTTGGAGTCTGAGAGAATAGGATAGTTTGTGTGTTTAGGGCCAATTTGTGCTACATAGCAAGTTTAAGTTCATCTGTTTAAGTTCGCTACAAAGCCATGTAAATAAGCACACATAAATAAGCAAACAAACAAATTAACAGGAAACGACAAAACTAGTTCCTCACTCGTGTTCTGAGAATTAAATCACTGTTATAGATGCTGATACATTTGCATAAAACCTATTTTCTGAAAATTAAAAAGGGTTATGTTTTTAAATGTAGATGCCAAGTTAGAATTACACTGTCTTTGCAGTTCTGCCATTCATGCCCACCCAGAATAAAATATTGGGCCCATTCCATACCAAAGTCTCTGTTCATTATGCTTCTGTCACAGGGCTTGGTCGGGGAATGTTTCAGTCATTCTTTCCCTCATCACACGTTTCTCCTAATTTGCGATTTGTAATGATAATTTATCTGACAGTTAGAAGTCAAGAGTGTTCCCCTGCAGCTTAGCTGAGTGGTATTTCTGCTGTATGAGAATGATGTAACTGACCTCTGGGCTGGCGACCCAAAGTGTGCATTCAAAAATGTCTCAAATGGCTTATTATAATATGGATATAATTTTATCTTTCCTTTCATACATCCAGCATTTAGTGTTTAAAAAGTAGTAATTTTGAGAGGAAGCGTTTAAATAGGGTAACTGTTAAACTCAAGACTGGGATGGCTAATGTGTTCCTAGGCCCAGCCTTTAAGTGGGTAATGGGAATCAAAACTCAGGTGTTCATGCCTGCACAGCAAGTGCTTTAACCATTAAATCGTCATCCTAGCTCCCAAGCCCGTTGTCAACAAGGAAAGTGCAATCTGGGTCTCGGTACTCCATAAGCACAAAGCACGAACTGCTTGACATATCCAAGCCATAAATCACTTGAATCTTGTCCTCAGGTGTACATTAGGCCAATGTTATATGACGATTGCGAGAGATGGAAAAAGTGAGATGTGTTGTGGTGTTGGATTGACTTTCAGCGTGGAATAGATGATGAGGATGGGAAGCCCAGGAGCTCTTAAGTGAAAGCAGGAGCCACAGCCGAGCCCTGGCAAGGACAAGTGAAAACGCTTTGAAAAACTATTCAAGAAGTCATAATGTAAAGATACCTCTGTGATAATGTGCCATGCAAACCAGCGATGACACAACCAGACATGTTCTGCAAGCCTGAAGAAGGCAAGACATATCTGCTCATCTACCATTCTTCATTTGCTGCAACTGTGCAATGCTGCAGTTTACAGAGGTCTAATTGTCTCTCTCCCAAGGATCATCTTCTTGGTTCATTCTTAGCTACTAAATTAAACAAACTGCTTAATGCGCAGTTAAAAGCCCTGCGGGATCTGTGCACCTTTGACCAGCCTTCCCAGAATCCTACCTAACCACTGCCCATCCTTTCTCCATTGTCTTCGTGGCGTCCTGGAAGGGCCGGCCTGCGCCCAGCTCCCTGCACACCGTTGTGCAGAGCAATGTATTTTTCATCTCTTCCTCTGCTTATTCTACTCCTCATCATTCGCGATCTCTTCTGTTTGGTTGGGAGTCTTTGGTGTCTGACTAAGGCCGTGCGAACTGCTCCTTTGTACGTGGTGCTGACAGGCCTGGGCAGCTGTCGGCTTCTCCAGTGACCTCCTCTTTGCTTAAAGCAAGGCTTGTCTTGTTTATCTCTCAATTCTTAAAGTCTTAACCAACATGCCTCTCTAATTTTTGCTTCAATTGATGTGGAAGATTGTTGAGTTAGGAGATGACAGTTTAAATCGAAAGAACAAGGAGCTACAATTACCATTATGGCTCTGATTCGTCATGGTGAAATCTCAGCATGTGGCAAAGCATAAAGCCTGCGTGGTGATATCAATGTTTCCAAAACTCGCGAAGACAAAATAGAACACATGTATGTATAATTTTAAAAATTTTATGGGCCCTCTCCTTGGGATTGCTTTCAATATATTTTTGAAACTCCGGATAAGCTGAACACTAAAGACCCTTAGTGTTTTGGTCCCGTCTCCACCTGACTGAACTTGATTTGTGTATCACTCTTTTCAAGGTTCATCTTTTCAGCTGTTAAAGAAAGGAGCCACTTTGCAAGTTACAGCTCAGCTGCCCTGTGATTCCACTGTAATCCATGCTAATACAAGTAGTCGGTTCAGCTTTGTCTTGTGTATCATATAAATGCTCATGTCTGACAGGCGCATTGATTAGAAGAGTTTGGTGAGGAAGAGAGTGGCCTGGATACTGGGCAGGATGGCAGCTAGTCCCCAGCAAGTCGCCACTTACAAAAAGAGGGTGATTCTTCAGCCTCAAGGCAGTGAGCGTAGTTATACCGAGAGCATCCAAGACAGGCCAGGGAAAATGTCTTGAACTGGCAGGGGGGGACCTCGTCGTTCTGTCTCAGCTTAGGCCTCTATAACAAAATATTATGAGTATGTGGTTTTAGCAATGGAGATTTATTTCTCATACTCTGGAAGCCAAGATCAGGTTACCAGCAGATTTGGCCCTGGTGACTACTGGTTCCTAGCCTTGGCTGCTTTCTCTGCTGTGTCCTCATGAGGTAGGCAGGCAAGCACCTTCAATACCTGATCCCAGCTCCCCCCACAGTCCCACAAAATCCAGTGTTTCTGTACTTTCATCTTTGGTCCCATATTTGACTGAATTTTATTTGTCTTTATCGCTTGTTATGAATTTTAGGTTCACTGCCTGGACACCTAAAAGGTTTCATTTTTCTGTAGTCAGGATGGGAGGTGTTATTTAAAGCCTGCATTTTGCTCTTAAATCTTAGGCAGTGGTTTATTTCAACCAAACTCCTCAGACTTCCAGGACTGGAAACCTTTCAGCAAACTTTCTTTCTGCTTCCTCCTCCTAAAGATGTGTCTGTAGACAGAGCTGTGGCATCTTCCTGCCTTCCTCACTGACTCTAAATGATATAAGGAACATTGGAACCTGAAATGTGTAACGGATGGAAACCATGGGATGGAAGAGAATCCTGATGTCTGCGGCTGTATGTTCAACATTTCTCTGATCATGTTGTAAAAATTTAGAAATGAGACTCGAGATCGGATAATTTAAAAGGACCCTGAAATCCTGGAAGATGGTGGATCCCATCCATTCCCACCAGTCTGGAAGAAAACTTCAGAAAAAGGTGAGAAGCAAGGTGAGGCAAGAGATGATTAAAATAAGAGGGAGAATTCCTGAATGCAGGTTTCTAGAGGGAAAAGGAGGGTGTAACCTCCAGCACTGAAAGAAACACCTACATCACCTATGACCAAACGTTTCAAAAGCGTTTCTGTTATGACACTAAAGTCTTATCAGCCAAGTCAATTCGGAGCTGGCCTGCTGAAGGTCTCGGGGGTACTTGTGTCTGAGGTGGATGAGGTGCTTCAGGAAGGTTTGTTCTCTGCTGCTTTAATTAAGAAAACGCCATGGTTGAGGGTTAGGGGGGCACAGCCATGGGATGAGGAAGAATATGTTTTCTTCTTACTTTTTTTTTTCTTTTTTTTTTCACTGTAGCCCAGGCTGACCTGGAATTCACGATGTATCTCAGGCTGGCCTCGAACTCAGTGGCTCAGCACTTTGAGACCAGGCTGGTGGGCCTGCAGGGTCCGAGCGTTCTCTGTCTCCACCTCCCATCCCACGGTTCAGGGCTCTCGGCTGTGTCTGGCTTGTGTCTGGGGATGTGACCTTGGGTCATCACATTTGCACAGCAGGCACCACAAGATACCTTCCCTCAAGGTGAAGACAAGGTGAACAAGGACCAACGCCCCGAATTGTGCTCTGACCTCCACACACACACCAGGGTCCATTCAGGACACACAAGCATTTAGTAATGAGCAGTTCAACAGTTCAATTGAATGTGTGCTGGTTGCATTTCTGTCCATCAAAGGTGGAACTACATTTCATCATTATAAATACATGGGTGAAATGACATAAATATATGTATATATAATTCTATGAGATTATATAAAATTATATATGGGCTAAGTTAAAATTTGAATTATTCTTTTTCTTTTCATAAACAGTATATCTAATTCCCTAGCCAAAAATTAAATTGCACGTACATGTAAGTATCTGTCTTTTCCTGACTTCAACTCTCTTTCAAAGGGTTGGATCAGTGGTTTGTGAAATGATCTGCAGGCTTGGCTATGCGTTGTCGAGACACGGAAAGCTTTGTAATCAAACTGAAAGTGATCAAGCCCACAGCGACTCCATGAGAGGAGTTGGGACAAAGCAAAGGCTTCGTGGGAGTGGTCAGGACAAGAGAGGGTCGTGAAGGGCGGATGCCATCAAAATACATTATGGGTATTAAATTGTCAAAAATAAAATAAAGGGTATTTTTAAATGTTTTGATTTATTTACTTGAGAGAGAAAGAAAGGTCAGGAGTATACGGGTGCACCAGGGCCTCCTGCCACTGCAAACAAACTCCAGATGCATATGACAGTTTGTGCATCTAGCTTCGCATGGTCCTGGGGAATTTAACAGAGGCTGACAGGCTTTGCAAACACGTGCCTTTAACTACTGGTCCATCTCTCCATCCCTAAAAACATATTTAAACATTTTTATTAAATTAAACATTTTAATAAATTAAACGTTTTTAATCAATGAATCTGTTTTAACATATATTTCATATGACCTGGGCTGAGGATTTAAAAAGACCTTGGGAGGCTGTAATGTATAGTCAACGACCTAATGAGAACCGCATTCAAGAAGGGAAGGCATCAAATTACTCTTAGAAAAAGGAAAAACAATGATTGTATGATAAAATTTTGTAATTATTCTTTTAGCATCTAACTTATAATTATTAAAAAGAGATTTTAAGAGATATGGCATCAGTTTTTTATACCTCAATAACCATGTGAAAATATCCTTTTGAATTTCTTCTTTATATTATACTATACTGTAATCTATATGCTTAGTGCCATTGTAACATGATGGTTAACCCAGTTTCAAAGGAGAAAAGTAAGAGTGAATAAATAGAAGAGGTCATTTGACTTGGACATTATTTGTATAATTTTCTAAGCAGAGAAAGCAGGAATTGGGAAGAGTTTCAGAACTAGCATTCCAGATGGGGAGAGCAGCACAGATGTTTTACACATTTAATAACAGAGAGAATGGAGGTTTAGACTAATTTCAAGACTTAACCAAGATTGCTATTTGGTGTTCAAGTTAAGACTTCTCCCTTGTTAATTTTTGGATTATGTCCTTTTCAATAATCTGTGTGCTGAAGAACTTTCCTAGACATCAAGTCTCATTTTTAAATCTCGCTCACCCTTCTATCCATTAAAAACTTTATTAGTAAATAAAGAAAATATATTTTACTTGGGTATACTTTTTTGTTAAAGTGGCCAATTCTATTTTTCTAATAGGACGACTCTCTGTCAGTTTTTTCTTCAAAAAGTTAATGTGTTCTATCAAACACTGGACACATCATTCTAAATAGACCTTGGAGAAGCTGGTACTCAAATGGTCTTCATCAGAAACCGGGCCAGCTTTTCCTACAGGGTGGAGCAGCACAAATACTATTTCAGTACTTATTTATAAACAGGAAGGTTTACACATAGAAAAGGAAAAAAATTAAAGCTGTGACACAAACATGTAAGCATTGTAAGTGTAAGACTTTACTAGTTTAGATTTTACATATTAGTGAGATTGTGTGGTATCTGTCTTTATGTGTTTTGCTATTGTTTATCTATTTATATTTCCTTCAAGATTTCCATGAATATGGCAAAATTTCTCTGACTATTAAGATGGAATTATCTGTATAATTTGCCTTCAAAAATGTATGAAATATATGCAAATAGGTCTACATCTACCTGTATCTCTTTTAACCTCTTCATCTATATCTGTATCTTGGATATTGTGAATAATACTGCAATAAACATGGAAATGCATCATTGAAGTGTTGATTATAATATCTTTGTATATATATATACATGTATACATATATATGTATATATATATCAGTTGTGACATTTCTAGTTCATGGAGTAGCTCTGTTGTTAGTTTTTGAGGAAGCTCCATATTGTTTTCTGTAGATGCTAATATCATATCCATTAAATAAATTCACATTGTGTCTCAAATATATATGTGGTATCGTTCTATCTATTGATATGCAATGTCAAATACAAACTATTGCATCCATAAAGAAAAAGATCCACACATGGTTGTCTCAAGTACTGCTTGGTGCTATATGGAAAGGTGAATGCTGTAGGGAAATGTGTAGAGTGAAGAGGTTGTTTTCAGTGAGCAGTTTCAGGATCTCTGAGAAGATACTCTTTTTATCTTTATTATGAATAAGTATATACATTGTATGAGAGAATCTTGTGAAGGTGTCCCCGTTTCCCTCCTCTCTGTCCCCTACCCTGGGGTACTTCCTCTGTGCACATCCTGGATCTGTCCATAGGCTAGGGGGTTATGAAATGCACCAGAGGGAGCCAGTTTTTATTTATTTATTTTTCCTTCCATCTTGATTAGACGTCTGCTAAAATTTTGGGTATTTAAGGCAGGATACAGGGAAAATTATCTATTATTTTATCTAAAATTATCTTAAATTTTAAACTCTTACTATTAGAGAAGAATATTTGATTTCTAAAGTATGTTATTGTCCTTACCCGCCCGCGGGTCGGTCAACGTGGGCCCTAGAGAAGGGGTGAGAATGAGGGGAACAAGAGACGTGAGAGAATGGAGTAAGACGGTATTCCAATCAAACTCATTTTATTCCAAGCAGGCAGCACTTTAAATATCTTTTCCCAGGGGCGGCTTCTTAGGAATTAGCATAACCAGGTTGCTAGGTAGCCTGGCCACAGCAAGGGTCATGTGATCTCTAGGAGGAAGCCTGCAGAAGGAGGAAGTTTAGGAGAGAGACAGAAACTAGCATTGGGTAGTAAGATGAGGAACAGAGACCTTCAAAACAAATGTTGACGCAGTTTACGGCACGATAACGGCTCCCCCCATGTTATGTATAACTTTCATTGCAATAACTTCCTCTTGAATAATGATTTCTCTT
The DNA here is from genome assembly GCA_004024765.1 of Zapus hudsonius. Classification (NCBI taxonomy): domain Eukaryota; kingdom Metazoa; phylum Chordata; class Mammalia; order Rodentia; family Dipodidae; genus Zapus; species Zapus hudsonius. The sequence continues at coordinate 20,669 of PVHP010005067.1, forward strand.
TGCTTTCTTATTTGCTCTTTTCCTCATCTGTTTCTCTCTGTTGTTCCTTCACTATTTTCCCATTCTTTCTTTTTCACTTTTTCTTTTCCTTCTTTTTTCTCTCTCCTTCCATTTTTTTTTTTAGTTATTTGGTTCTTGTTCCCTGAGAAGTCATTGATTATCCATTTTAAGACTATTTTTTTAGAACTCATCAACAGTAAAAGAGAGGCTTTGAACATATAATAGAGAGGGAACTCAAAAAGGGTTGAATTATTAATTTCAGAAGTAGTCAGTGAACACAATTCACATAATCATCTGAATAAAAAATATTAATGTTAGGTTTTGATGCATTTTGAATTAAATTCAAAGTTTAGTCTTGAAGCTCTAGGAAATCTCTAGAAAAACAACGTCACACTAGAGTAGCTGAGGCATGACAGTGGGAGAAGAGACAATCAACCCAGTCTGCACCCTGCTCAGCTTTCCCCTTGGAGAGCCCAGATGGCCAGTGTTCTGTTGGGAGAGTTCAGGGTCAGGTAGAGGAGGCCCCTCTTCCCCACAGCAGCCGAGCCGTTCTCAGCTCTCTCCCATGGCAGGCCCTGGGCCACTTCTTCAGACCTCTCCCTGTGTTCCTTCGGCCTGAGGGAACTCTGACCCTTCCTTGGTCTTTTCTATTATTCTCTCAGCTACCCAGTTACTATCTCCATGTAAAATTAACAAGCCTTTATTCTCTCTCAAATAATTGATGTGGTTTCTACCTCTGGATTAGATCATCACTGATAAAATGGATGAATTATATATGAACTGTAAGACTGGTGAAAATTCCCACATCATAAAATTCACTGGAAATACTGCTAGAAAATTGCTAATAGTTATAAATTGATAAAAAGTTTTAAAAACACAGGAGGAATATGAAAATAGATTCACTAGTTAATGAAAAGTATATGATTCATACATTATTTTTGTTTCTGTATTATACTTTTGGAATCAGATAAGTACTGGCTTCCCAAAGAATACCAAAGAAGATATGCTCTGATTAATCATTTTTGAAGTGTTTTCAAATTTTATATGTGGTATGTGGTTTTTCTACTATTCGCCAATTTAGCACTCTCTACCTTTTTTCTTCGATTCCAGCCCGGGCTAATGTGGATCTCGTCCTGTAGCCTAGACTGGCCTCATGGTCGTCCTTCTTCCTTGGCCTCTGAAGGGATGCTGAGGTTAAAGGCACGAGCCACCGTGCCTGGCTTGGGATCTCTGTGGAGCTGTGTGCATTCAACTCGAAAAGAGGAACAGAAGGGAGCAGGACTCCACCACCTCGTAATACCAACCTATCACCTTCCTGGTTCTCTGGGTGGCGAGTGGGTCTCTATAGATATTGACAAGCAGTGAAACTATACCTTTGCTGGGGAAATGACTTCTTTGGGCCAACAATTTTGGTTATATGTCCAAGTAATATACACATGTATTTTATACATTTTATTATATGTGTGCTATTACCTATGGCTTGATGTAGATAGGATGAAATCCAAACTCCAAAACCAACTTGTTTTCTATGTTTTAATCTTTTAAAAAATCTAAGTAAGTACTCTCAGAGCCAGGAAGCCTTATGACTTTTCTAATGTATTCTGTATTTTGTTTAGTCTCTTTAGAAAAGCCACCAAGCCTGACATTTGTGTTCCTGAGCACTCTTCCTTTAAGTTTAACAAGTTGTTTCTAACTCTTTTTGTGGCTGACACTGTGAAGGCAGGTCACTCATAGATAATTAGGATAACGAGATAATGGAAAAATTTTCTAAAGTTACTCTACAAGCATAGTATTAATTCTAGACAAGACACACTTGGATAGGACAACATAGCAAATGGCTTAAGAATTAAGCTGCCAAAGACCTGCTCATTTTAAGACTGAGACTATTTTAAAGAATATTTTATCTGTTTATACTTAAGGAGAGGTGCAAGCAAACTCCATCTGCACGCATCACTCTGTGCATCTGTCTCTACATGGGTTCTGGGGAATCAAACGCGGGGCTCAGGCTGTGAAAGCCTGTAACCAATCGCACCTCCCTAGCCCCATCCATTGGAGCCTGTTAATATGCCTTATGGTTCTTTTGTCAGCCTGGAAGAATTTTTATCATTGACAAATGTTTCCCAATCAAAAGTCCTCATTTTAAATACAACTAACTTCGAATTTCAGCCAGATGACACGTGGAGGGATATTTCAAGGAAAAGTTCGTTTGTTGAGTTTCGAAAAAAAAAAAAAATAAAAAACATGTTGACAGAGTACAAGTATCTTTTTGAATAAAAATTATGTATTTATGTATGCATGCTGCATGAGTGTGTTGGGTAGGTGTGGGTCTGTGGGTGTGAGTATATGGGTGGTAATGCCCCCACCAAGACCTAGCGATGCTACAAGCACCATAGGAATTGAACCCTATCTGGTAAGCCTTGCAAACAAATGACTTTCACCAATGAGCCCTCTTCCCAGCTCATAAGCAAGTATCTTAAGAATTACAAAATTAGTATACTTGGTATTGAAATTCTTCTAATTTAGATATATTGGGATAACATTTCTTGGCCAACAATGCCTATAAAATATACATTTTTATCAGGTTGAGGAGCTGATTAGTGGTTAAGACCACTAAGTTTGACTCCCTAGAATCCATGTAAAAGCTGGCTGTGGGTTCATAGATTTGTAATCCCAGTCCATGGGGTGGGAGGGGAGACCTGAGAATCACTGGGGTTCCTTGGTGGCCAGTAGCTCTGAGTTACAAGAGAGACCCCCATCTCAAGGAATATGTGGATAAGTGACATGGTTATTCATAGCCCAGAGAATTAGCTAAAATTTTTAAATAGGCAATCATATGTCACTTAATGATATGAAAATGTCCTGAGAATTTTTCCTCCAGGGAATTTTATTGTGTGAACATGATGGAGTGTACTCATGCAAACTACAAAGCCATATTGTAATTAGGTCATACAATTTTATGGAACCAGTGTCATATATATATATATATATATGCATATATATATGATTTGTCTTTAATCTACATGTAGTGTACCACTGTATAAATAATGCTATTGTTATTATTTGTCATGGCTTATTGAAACTTAATGAATAGAGTAGTTATTTATGATATCAGTATATGCTGTACAATTTTATGTCAATTCAAAATATAATGACCAGGTATCATTTGACTTTCAGAGGTAATGCAATACAGAAAACAATAAGCCAAAGTGGTTATTCTCTGAGACATTTCTCTTGACTTGTTTTTCTTAAATGAGATTAAGAAATAAGATGAACTATGATTTCTGACATATTAAGGCTTACAACATAAATACAAGATTCTGAAGATGGCAATTACGGTGTTTTTAGAAACCTAACTTTTTGAGATAATCTAGATTCCAACAAAGCATTTTGCTTTATTCTGGTAAAATGTCTGTGTCATACCATCAATTGTTGGTAACACCACTACAAACAAAGATGGTTGCACAAGCACAGAAATAGATCTGAGATTTGTTCAGAAAGGTGACGCAGCCACTGTGGCGGGCAGTTTACCTTTAATGGAAACAAACCAGACCTAGCAAGGGAGGGGAGGGTGTTTTCAGATAAACTCATGAAAGCTGGTAGAAAGAAGATGAAGTTTTATTAAGAACAAAATCAGGACTGACAATGAAAAGGTTAAAGTGTGAACTAATCCATGCTGAGTGGACAGTAGTTCCCATAAAACAACTTCCCCACCATGTATCTGTTTCCTTTATTCCAGCTCCTGTTTCCACAGTCTTAGGTTTCACATCACCTGAGTTCCATTCTAGGGAGCGCCTCCTGCAGGTGAGAACACAGGGCCAAACACTTTGCTTGGGTTTCATGGTGAATACTACAGCTGGCAGTCGTGGGCTGCAGTCAGGTTCTGGAATCCATGCACCTAAACACGGATATACTGGTTCAAAAGGAATGGAAAACATGTGCAGATCCAATGACGGTGTACCATTCCCGTGATTTCTGCATGCTAAATGATCTCTCCTTGAGATAGTTTACATTTGTGGATCAAGCCAGGCCCCTGACAGGCCTTAGTGCACAGAACCGTAACACCGTTCCATTGGTACCATTCTTATGAAAAATTCTTCACATTTTGTTAGAAAACTATTAGTGTCTATATCTTCAATATAGAAAGGAACTGGAACAAATTCCAGCCATGCATTGCATTCAAAAGGACTGGCAATTAACAGCCAACAAGTGTCTCCCATTATTCACAGGTTTGGTATTTTGCAGAAAATATAAATTTTCTACAGTTTTATCCCACTCCATTTGGCAAAATTGAGTATCTAACTCTTTAAAATAATTGTTTTTGCAAACATTTCTCTTGAAAGTCATGCAGAAAATAATAGAAATGACACACAGGCCACATTGTTCACATAACTGAAAGGGCTATGGTAAAATCATAACTACTAACAGATACACTCCTAAAAATTCTGCATGCATCTAGACTTTAAAGTTTGCCCTTTGTGCTTTATATTTTTATTCATAAAATCAAAAAGTTATATATATGAATTGCTATGAAAGTTTATTAAGGAAATCTAGTATCATTGATTTGTTAATGTACTCTTTATATGAGCTATAAATATAGTGAAAATTTATTTTGAAAAGTAAATAGCTAAAAAAGGAAACTGAATAACTGTACAAGCTATTGTTTTTAAATGTTTTTAGTGAAGTGGCTATAACATGAAATTTTATTTTACCCTTCTGTGGATCTAGAATTCAGTGTTATTAAGTATATGAGTAACACTTTGTAAACATAACACTATACATGCCTAGACATTTTCATTATCTCTGCTAAAACCTCTGTAGTGATTTTCCAGCTCTTCCATCCTGGGGACCTTTGTGTTGCTTTCAGTTTTGATTATTTTGTCTGTTGTAGGTTCTTCATATGGGAAAGTCAGTTAATTATTCTCCGTGTTTGATTCATCATGATTTGTCTGTGTTTTGATGACGCGTCAATCAAAATTTTGTTTCTCTTCATGGCTGTACCAAATGCCACATTACCTATTTGCTACAGTTTACTTTTCATTAATATGTTGGTGATCATCTGTTTTGATGGTGGATGTTGAATTATAGGAGATATATATATATATATTCTAAATTTTAATCTGATATCATATATATATATGTATGTATATATATTGCAAATATTCCCCCAAGTCTGTAAATTATCATTTTTGCTTTGTTTATTGCATTGATGTGCAAAGATTCTTCATTTTTTAAAACAGGACAAGTTATGATTTTGTTGCCTGTGATGTTTATTTTGTATCTATAAATTGTTGTAAAATCCACTGCCATGAAGCTTTACTCAAATGCTTTCTTCTACATATTTAGTAATATAGAGCTCTTAGCACTTAGAATCATTTAAAGTACATTTTTGAAGACGCTACCTGGTACTTTTCCTACTTGATACTGTGTCATGTAAGGACCTGTTTCCTTGAATATCATTTCTTGAAAAGATTACCCAGTTTCTATTAGAAGACTTAACATCCTTAACAAAAAATAACTGAGGAGGGTTTCTCAGCAGTTTAAGGCACTTGCTTGCAATGCCCAATGGCCTGGGTTTGATTCCCAGTCCTCATATAAAACCAGATATGTAAAATAGCACATGCATCTGGAGTTCATTTGCTGTGGCAGGAGACCCTGGCATGCCTATTGCCCTGCCCCCTCTCTGTATGCCTCTTTCTCTCTGTCTTTCTTTCTCTCAAATAAATTAAGGAAATATTTTTAAAAAACAACTGAGAACCTATTCACAGCCTGCCAAGAAGCACCTCCCTGAGTAGAAAGACCCAAGCCACACTTCCCAGAGTCAGCCATACATGGTCCAGGGGAGTGTTCCCCCAACCATTCCAGCCATTTCCACAGGCACAACCTTGGCCCATGGATCTTTGGATTGGAGATGAAGCCCATTTAGAACTGACCCCACTCCCTGGCATGCCCACCTGTGCCATCCTGACTGCTCCCATTTTCAGCCCAGACCCACAACGAGACGCCATAGTTATTGGAATGCCAAGCCCAGACCTTTGGTGACCACTTTCCCACCTGGATCAAGGCTGAGCAAACCACTCAACGCAGCTCCACGAGAGCCGCCATTGGTGCATTCTTTGCAAGACAATGGACAGAGGACTGTATTCAGATGGGCAAATCCCAAGAAAGACAACACAAGAAGCCAAGACAAGCTATATCCCCACCAAGCAATTACAATAGGCATATTCAGCAAACTTAATGAGACCGGGAATTTCATGGAAGAGAAACGTCTAAAAGTACTCTACAGAGGGCTGCCTAAAATGGAACAGATTTACAAAGGACCGAATAAAATAGTAGAGATTCACAATGAACTCAATAGATGGTGGAATGAACTCAAGCAGGACATGATAAAATGTAGGAAGGGAGTGAGTTCCAAGAGACAAGAAGAAAGTTAAACAAAAAATGAAACTGAATTTGATAAAGAGATGGAGACATTGAAGAAAGCCAAGGAATTAAAAATGAAATGACTCATTTAAAAGGATCCAAGAAAACCTCACTAACAGAAACGAGCATGTGGGGACAAAGTATCAGGGCTTGAAGAAAAGACAGAAAGTAGATCAGGAGGCTGAAGTCAATGTCAAGTTAAAAAAATGTACCAACAGAACTTGAGGGGAATGTGGGACACCTTAAAAAGACCAAACATATGAATCATGGGTATATGAGAAGGGAAGAATTTCAGGCCAAAGGCATAGAAAGGATCAATAAAATTTTAGAAGAAAATTTTCTGAATGTTACAAAAGAGAGACACATCTTGGTATAAGAAGTACACAGAACATTTACTAGACAAGACCAGAGACAAAATTCACCATGTCATATTATTGTTAAACATTAAACACAGAAAAGAGAGTACTAAAATCTATAAGAGAAAAACAACTTGTCACTTACAAAGGTAAGCCCATCAGAATTACAGCTAAGTTTTCAAAGAAAAGTCTAAAAGCCAAAGGGCTTGGAATTTGGGTATTTCAATTTTGAAAGACCATGGTTGTCAACTCAAACTACTGTACCCAGCAAAGCTATTATTCATAATAGCTGGTGAAATAAAAACTTTCCATGACAAAAGTCAGTTTGATGAATGTATGGCCACTAAGTTAGCCCTATGGAGAATACTGTATGGAATACTTCACACTGAAGAGAAGAATAAACCTACTCAAGAGGCTACAGGAGAGAAAAAACAATAAAAAAATCTCAGACAGACATGACAGCAAATGAAGACCAAGAGAACACCAAACTCCACAAAATCTTTACCTTGGCAAGGATTAACTCACACTTCTCAATTATAATTCTGAGCATCAATTAACTCAAACCCTAAAACAACCCTACAGGTCAACAAGCTGGACCAGCAAATTGGTTTACCCACTTGCTATCTTCAAGAAATCTATCTTATCAAAAATGGTAGACCACACCTTAAAGTGAAAGGAGAGAAAAAGATTATTTTTGAAGCAAATGGAAATAGGAAACAAGCATATGTGATGATGCGAATATCTGACTAAGTAGATTTAAACCAAAAGTGAACAGAAGAGATAAAAAAAGCTCAGTTTAAACTGGTCAAGGAAACAATTCAATAAGACAATATTACAATTATAAACGTATATGCGCCAAACACAGGTACACCAAATTTTATAAAGCAAAATCTACTAGACATTAAATCAGAAATAAATCCCAATACAATAAGAGCAGGTGACTTTAACAACACATAATTATCAGTAGACAAATAGTCTAAACTAAAAATGGAAGCAACAAAGCTAAACAGATGGACTTGACAGATATCTGCAGAACATCCCACCCAAACTGCAGAATCCACATGCTTCACAGTCGCTTATAGAACCTTCTCAAAATAAGACATATACAGGCCTCTACAAATTCAGGGAAATGGACATAACTCCCTATATTATATATGACCTCAATAAATCTAGAAATCAATAATAAACAATAGAAAATATACCAACTCCTGGATATTGGACAACATACTATTGTACAATAAATGGTTTGTTGAAGAATCTAGAAGGAACTGAAAATTCTAGAATTAAGAATAAAAACACAATACACCGAAACTTACGGTTCACAATCAAGGCAGTCCTAAGTGGGAAGCTTACAGCTCTAATGCCAACATTAGAAAATAGAGAGATCTCAAATAACTTAATAATCCATCTGAAGGCTTTGGAAAAACAAGTAAATCCCAAGTACAAAAAGGCCAAATAAAGAGAACAAAGAACTAGACAGAAATCAATGAACAAGAAATGAAGAAAGATTTAAAACAATTGATGAAGAGCTGGTTCTTTGAAAAAAATAAACAAGATTAAAGGAATAAAACCACTTCTCAAGTTATTTCACAAAATTGAAAAGGAGGTAATGTTCCCTGTCTCATTCTATGAAGCAAGAATTACATTAATAAGAAAACCCAAACAAGACACACGAAAAGATTAGAGTCCAATATCCTTGTTGCAGTCAGCTTCCTAGTTGCTGCGCAGAAAGAACCCAAACAAAGCGGCTTGTGGAGGAATGGGTTTGTTTGACTTAAGGACTCGAGGGGAGACTCCATCCTGGCAGGAAAACGATGGCATGAGCAGAGGGGTGGACATCACATCTGCCACAGCACTGCAAACAGTGGCAGGAAGGTGTGCCAAACACTGGCAAGGGGGAGCTGGCTTATAACCCCCATAAGCCCGCCCCCAACAATACAGCTCCAGTGAGGTTGTAAAACCCAAACTGCCATCAGCTGAGGATTGATTACTCAGAACACATTCATTTGTTTGTGGGGGACACCTGAATCAAACCATGATAATCCCTGATAACTGTGCAAACATTCTCAATAAAATTCTTGCAAATCTAACCCAAGAACACACTAAAAGTAACAACCATCTTGATCAAGTAGGTTTCATTCTAGGGATGCCTAGATGGTTTAACATACAGAAATTAATAAGTGTAATGTATCACATAAATAGACTAAAGAATGGAAATATCATGATTATTTCTATTGAAAAGGCCTACAAAAACATAGCATTCCTTCATGGTTAAAAACACCAGAGACCAGAGATGAAGGGATCATGTCTCATCATAAGGGCTATCTATAATATACCTAAAGCCCGTATTATACCAATGGTAAAAGTCAGTAGTAGAGGCCAGTAAGCCAGACAGGGACTATAAGGGAGGAAGGAGAGGGGTGACTTAAGAGGAAGGTATTGTATATATGTAAGTAGATGAACAGATTTCTGGAGGGCAATGGCCTAAGTGGGTTCAAGGGAAAGGATTGAGTGAAGAAAGGATGGGAAGAGGGTTAATCAAAATTTAAAATGTTGTAAATAAACCATATGGAAATCTACTTTTTTGGAAAATGGCATACCCAGAAGCCACAGATTGTTACTAGAAAAATTTCAGTACCAGGGATGAGATACCTTCCAGTGAGCTGTTGGCCAGGGAGGTTCTTAAAGACCCCAAAACATTACAGGTCATTACCAATGCTCTTGGTTGCTCACTAGAATGAGATGGTAAGACCCTATTTCTGAAGACCCCATGTGCTTTGGCTGCAGGTCACTGAGAAATCAAGCTGGAGCTGAGCTGGAAACCTCCTCCCTGTTAACCAGCTGACAGAAAGCTGCATGCAGCCCTATGGGAGAGAGAAGTCATCAATGGTGGTAAGCAACACTGGACCTTGCAAGCCTTAGAATTGCCAGCTAGGCCAAAGGTGCCAACTGGTGCAATAGCGGATGAGGGAAACCAACTGCTCTCTAATTGGATTGGTGGCTCATTTCCATGGGAGGGAATACATGCCTGGTAATGAAGACCTAGTTATGAGCCCTAGGTAAGAAATGCCTGCTGTTATCTGGTTAATGCATATATTCTGCCCACCAAACACTTCTTTATAAACACTTCTTTAATGTGTATACCCATGTATTAATGCTATTCTCACTTTTGGCTAGAGAAGCTTCTCTTTTCAGACGGTGGTGACCACCAGGATGACTGAAAAGGCACCATAGTGCTGAAAAGAAGTGACAGTGGACTGTTCAGCCCTGGGACATCTGTATCACACCCTCCAAGGATCAGGGTCCATTACAGAAGAGGTGGCAGAAAGATTAAAAATCCAAAGGAAGGGTAGGACTGCTTACAATGCAATCTTGCAGACACAAAATGGCCTTGATATTCATGACTTCACAGTGCCTGACACTTCATAAAAGGAGGAAAAGATGACGACATTGAAACAAAATAGAGACTAATTGAGAGGAGCAGGCGATACAATGGAGGGTAGACTTGAGAGGGGGAAAGTGGAGGTGGAAGGAAATTATTATGGTATTATCTGTAATTATGGAAATTTTCAATAAAACTTTAAAAAAGAAACTTGAGCCATTTCCACTAAGGTCTGGAACAAGACAGCAATGTCTACTCTCCCCACTGCTATTTAGCACAGTACTTGAAGTTGTAGCTAGAGCAATAAGACAAGAGAAAGAAATAAAAGCAATACAAATTGGAAAGGCAGAAGTCAAACTAGTCTTATTTGCAGATGATATGGTTCTATACATAAGTGGGCTGAAAGACCACCCAAAAACTCCTAGAGGTAATAAACTCTATAAAGTGTCAGGATATAAAACCAACACAGAACAATTAGTGTTCTTCATATATACCAATGACAAAAATAAGGAGAAAGAAATTATGGAAGCAGTCCCATTTATAATGTCCAACAAAAAAAATGAAATATCCCTAAGGAAGTGAAAGACTTCTACAAGCATACATTAAAACTGAAAATAGTAAATGAGGAAGACAGGTATATATGAAAGATCTCATGTGAACATGGAAAGAGTTTATTTTCACTGTTCATGGTCACAAGCCAACGCAACAGGTGAAATTCCTGGAGCATATTTTGGTACAGCAGTGACATTCAGTGAGCCATGGGCTTTGATGCTCACAATAACTGTGACTGAGTCCTCCATCTATTGAGGCTCTGAGAGCCTAACTGATGTGGATTCCATCACTGCTTACTTGCTGATATGGAGACCCTCCCTGTGCTCCCGCTGGCAAGGAGACCACACTGCTCCTTACAGATTTGCCAAAGAAATATAATTTGAGCATGCTGGAACATACAATATGATAACATCACCGGGGTAGAATTGTCCAGAAACAAACAGACCAGACAAGGTTGTCTCCTAAGCATTAATGATTTCAAAACATAGCTTCTACTTTTTCCTTTCTCCCTCTTGTAACAGAAGAAAGAGCAGGGAACCAGGAATTATGCCCTATGTCTATTCTGATGAAAAGACAGCTCTCTTTCTAGTCCACTTTCTCATCCTCCAACAAAACCTACCCAGTAAGAAGCACTGTTGGTATAGATTTATTCAAAGTCAGCTATGATGTTAACATTTTCATGTTGATGTAGGTTTACCAAAAATGTGTATAAAACTGAAGGAAAACTGAGTGTGCATAGTGACAATTTACTTGGAATTTCAATTTACCTGAAATTGACAAAACTTAGAAGCAACTGAGATATACTTTGCCATGTGAATAGATAATAAACTCTGGCAAATCCAGACAATGGAATATTATTCATGCAAAAGTTACTAATCTATCACGCTGTAAAAGATATTGGTCTTAAATGCAAAGTAGTAATTGAAAAAATCAATCTTGAATGGCTACACAGTACATCACTCCCATCATACAACATTCTGAATAAAGAAAGTGATCCAGGTTTGGCTAGGAAATCAGAGGGAGGTAAGAAAGCAAGAAAAAGTAGAACAGTTGGTTAAGTGCCTATTTCACAAGTGCAAGGACCTGAATTCAACCCCCAGAACCCACAAAAAATGGCTGAAGAAGTGATACAGGCTGAATTCAGCTCTTGGAGGTAGGGTCTGCTGCATCCCAGGGGTATGTCGGCCACCATTCTAGCCCAAGTGGTGAACTCCAAGCCAACGAACATCTCCTTGTCAAAGGAGATGTACAGTATTCTGGAGGAATGACCCAAGGTCTGACCTCTGACCTCCACATAAGAAGTGCATTCACATCTACATACATGTTCATCTGTGCGTCTACACATGCACACACACAAATAAACACACAATTACTTAAACAGGATAAAGCATAGAAGACTTAGGATAGTTAAAAACCTAGCATTATATGGATAACACACGTCATTAGATGCATGTCCAAATGTGTAGAACATAAATTCCAAAAGTGAACCTAATATTGATATACTTTTGTATGATTGTGTTGTGTCTGTGCGCATTCATCAGTTGCAACGAATTGGTGATCAAGGGGGACCAGTATACATGTGTAGGTGGGGAGGCTTATATGGAAATTTTGTAACTTTCTCTTTACTGTAGATCTAACACTGCTCTAAAATATGAAATATTTAAAAATTGTTTTGATGACAGAGACTCCTATTTTGTATATTGCATCAAATAACTCATGTACTCATGTAAAATTGCGGTGTAGGTTCACTTTACTTCTGTGTATCTAACAACAACGACTCACATTCTCAAATTGGTTAAATCAACTTCATTTCAGTTGTTTAACCACCCTCCCCCAACCCTGGGCAGAAATTTTCATAATGGGTTTGCTTTGTCAGGAAACACACACACACACACACACTTCATCTTGCTAGTCAATAGTCACAGTACAGGTCTCAGAATACGATGTCTAGATTATACTAGGTCTCCTGGATTAATTTATAGGAACCCAGACATCTCCACAGTCACTTCAAGTTCAGCATGTCCTAAGCTGGTTGCCATGTCGTCTATGTCCTGTGTCATCTGTGAAAATACTTTCCTCCTTCCCGGCCTCTGCTCTGGAGAAGAGCACTTTGCAGCCTCCAGGCCTTCGTGGTCCAGTCTCAACGCCTGTCTCCGCTTCTCTGTGAGGGGGTAGCAGTGGCCTCTTTGTAGTGGTGCAATAAGCCCTCCTTATGGGAAACTAAGGCGTTTGATCAAACAGTCTTTCATTCCTCTTGCAAGTCCTTTCCTGGTTGTTCCTTTCCAGTTATTATAAATGATTAAGAAGTAGCAATTCATTTCATTTCTAATGATTCTAATGAAGGTAAGTCTTTCTAAGATTTTGATCTCATTTTGCTAACGTCCTGGCTGTTTTATGTTCAGAATTAGCAGAGGCCTATTTTTTTAGCCAGCTGAATTATTAGTTCCTACAGATGGCATTCTGTACCAACTGAATCAGCACCAGAAGGAAAACGACAGGAAGGCAATGGCATTCAGCAACGAATGCCAAATGCTGCCGTCATTAGCAAACAGAGGCCCTTTTTGTTAAGTTCTGTGTTCAGAAATTGGGACCTTTGTCTCTTTACTCACTGATGGCTTAGGCTTGGATTATTTGTTTGCATAGTTTCTTCCTGAACACTCATCCTTTGTGATTTGTACTTCATTCTCACTTACAAGTACTTCCCTTACTTAGGAAGGAAAAGAACCTGTCTCCACTCTGATTGCCGTCAATAATCATTTTCTGGGGAGACATAAAGTAGCTCAGCGCTCCCCCCCTCCTAGCGCGCTGGAGCTGGCGAGTGTGTGACTGTTCGGTAGCTGTGATCCAATCCCTGACAAAGCACCTCATGGAAGAGGGTCTACTTTGGCTCACACTCGGAGGTTCCAGTCTGTCATGGTGAGGGTGGAATGGTGGCAACAGCAGAAGGCAGCGGTCACCTTAATCCTCAAAGAGCCGAGAGAGATGAATGCCAGCCCTCCTCACTCCCCGTCTTACTCAGTCAAGGATTCTGCTCACGGCATCAGGTGGGTCTTCCTGCCTCAACTGACTTCATCTAGACGTTCCTGACAGACATGCCCAGGAGTATTTCTTTCTCCTGGTCCAGTTGACAACACTGCCTCTCACAGCACAGCGGCCTGGTCTCCTTTGCCCTTTCCTTGCACTCTCTTCCACACACTTACTGAAGACCTGGAAGTGAGCAGCAACATTATAGGAAGTTGCCAAGGTCTTAAGTCTTAAAGTTTAGGTGACTATTTCCTGGTTATGATGACATGTGACTGAAGTGATGATCAGGTTGTGGGCGGCTCTTCGGTACCTTCACAGGGTTTCCCGGCATTTCCAGCGGCACGCACGATCCTAGACTCACTCGACTACACTCAACTGCCATTGCTCGTGGACTTCATAGTTGCAGATTCACATATTTGCTAAATTCTATTTATTCTACAAGGAGCTGGGGGTAGAGAGAGCCATGGTCGGTCTTGGTCACTTACCACCTCTGTCTGCATTACCTTCCACCCAGGCCTCTTTGTTCAGAGCTGACAAGAGGGGCCCAAGACAAAGGCTGTGACACAGGGCTGTGTCTTCTCACTCCTCAACAGTTGCAGGAGAGGAGGCTGGTTCCAGCTGTGAGGGGCTCAGGCTAGAAAGTTGACATCTGTTCCACTACTTAGTGCCATAGATAAAACTCTGCACATTGGCAAAAGCCCATGGGGCCAACATCTCTGTTGATCACTAGTTTTATTGAGATCTGCAGTTACTCTTTCCTTCCTTGTTTAGTACATATACTGGCTGTTGAGACTCCAGAAGTTCTTGAGGTTTTCAAAAAAAAATTGTTTGCCTTATTATTTTATAAGATCCAAATATCTGGAATGCTGTTCACAGGGATTCTTAAATCTTGGTCTCACCCTGAACATACAACAGATACTAAATAGTGAAAATGGTGATGAAGAGAGAAACATGGCATTCAGGATAGAACTGATTTATTGAGGTCTTACTGTGGATCTCTCCTTCTCCTGAACACTGTAAATACTGTCTTACCTAATCTCTGTGGCAGTAACTATGAGGAATGTGTTCCTACTTTACAGAAGAAGATGGAGAAAAGCACCATGAGTGGTGGACTCAGATTTATGTATTGTTACCAACAATAGATGCTGGCGAGGATGTGGGGGAAAAGGGACCCTCGATCACTGCTGGTGGGATTTAAAACTTGTACAACCACTATGGAAAGCAGTGTGGAGACTTCTGAATAGGATGGGTATAGAGCTTCTAGCAGACCCAGCTATCCCTCTACTGGGCATCTACCTCCAAGTTTCCTTTCTGAAGTACAGAGATATTTGTTCAACCATGTTTATAGCAGCTCGATTCATAATAGTGATTTAGAATCAACCCAAATGCCCATCACTGGATGAATGGATATCAAAGTTGTGATACATTTACATGATAGAAGGGAAAAATGACATAATGAAATTAAAGAACATGGATGGACTTGGAGCAGATCATTCTTAGCAACCTCACACAAGAGCAGAGAGCCAAACACAGCATATTCTCCCTCATGTGGGTCCTGACCAGGTTAAGCCTGAACATTTCTCAATATTAGCAAGCTGACCATCACAATGGGCCCTCACAGACAGATGTCTCACTATCTGTTAGACCTGTCTTGGTATGATCAAGTTGACAATCACAGTGAAAGTCATATTGCCTTTCTTTGCTCATATTTTGGTTTCCTACTGTTTCTATCTTTGCAATTTTTACTGAGCATATTATTTCCTGTCTTTAGCATATCAGTTATGTTTTCTTCTGAACATTTTTAGGAGTCTTATACAGTTTGTAGGACATAGCAATAAAGCTGCATCACAGGTATCGTGGGTCCCTTGCAATAGAAAAACAATCCCAAGTTTCCACTGCTCCATGATTGTCAGTCATGTGACTCCTGAAGATTCCTGCAGTTTCCACCCTGCTCTGTTAAGCCCTGTCTCCTCATCTCCCTGCCTCCCTGGCGCCATCAGTCTCTCCCATTATTGGAGTAGAGTTTGCTGTCTGTCTTCATCTCTCCTACACTTCCAAGAAGAGCTGTTGATTTTTCAACACAATGAACTTTTAGCATAATGTTAGGGCTTAATGATTCCCAAGCTTCTGACATGAGGAGCCAGGACCTCAGGCTCCACTGCTGAGGTTCCTCTTGGAGGCAGTGTCAGTGACTCCAGGAACATGAATTTTGTTACCGATTTGTTTCTCGAATAAGTGCACCAAATATTTTGAGCAGCAAATTCCTATCAAGTGCTTTAGATTCAAATCACTTGACCTGGATGACACATGATAATGAAAACAAAAAAAAGCACACATGTTGGCCATTTATCTGAAAGGTGGCTCATTGATCCCTTTTGATCCCCTCCTCCATATGGATATTTCAGATATTTCTCATCTTATGGCCATGACTCAGGAAAGTGGAATTGTACTGGGGAAATAGAAGAACCAATAGAGGAAAAGAAGATGTAAGTTTTTGTATACTTAAAATGCTATGCTAATACCATTTGTAATAAAATATCTGTAAAAATTAAATTTATTTGAAAAAGTTCAGCAATCAAGTGCATTTTGTGTGCAATGGGCAATTAGATTTATCATTTTGTTCATGTGGAACTGGTACTCTGTAATAATTATAGCAAGAAAAGACCACCTTAATCAGAATCCCAAAATGGGTGTATTATGAGAACAGACAATAGAAGTGCATGTGTTCAAGGAACATTTGGTGCCATATTATTCTAAAACAAGTGCCTTTCAAAAAAATCAGTGACTTTTTTAAAACTTTTAACTACAAGCACATATTATTTTCTCCTATAAATTTGTTCAATTTCCAGCCACAATTTTTGACATCAGCATGTTTATAAACATAAACTCTGAAAGTTTCCTGATGAAATAAAAATAAAAATTCTGAATACTTTCTGCATGTGATTTTGGGTTGTTCATGGTCAGTTTGAAGATGTACATTTCAGAAATGGATGGCTTGGAGTGGAAATGCAGCTCAGTAACTAAAAACAGGAAGTTTATACCTAGGCCTGAAATCAGTAAAATATGCTGGCAAACAAAGTAGTCTGTGACTCACAGAAGATGTGGGAGAGGGGGAGGGGAGGGCTGCGGGAGTAAGCTTCCTGTACCAGAACTTTTCTTCTTGCCTGAGGGGCTCTCCAGACTGGCTGGGAATTCATGGCAGAGTAGTGTGAGACAGCTGTTGGAATTGTGTTTGCAGTCAGGAAGCAGAAATGGAGATGAAAGCTGGGGTTCTGATTGCTTTCTCCTTCTCATTCAATCTGGGATCTTCCTACCTCAGGTACCTCAATCTAGAAACCGCCTCACTGGCATGTGTTTCTCATAGGTGATTAGATATCAGGCCACAAGTCTATCCCTGCCTCAACTTGACTCCTAAAAATGTCATCTTTAACCTAACACCTTCCACCCTTTGTCCCCATAGACTTGTGTCCTTTGCATAGTTCAAAGATGCACTCAGTCCCACATCAAAAGTAGCAATGTCTTCAACAGTTCCAACTCTGCCCAAAGGACAAGCACAGCGCCTTCTCAGAGACTCGGGTACTCTCTTCCCTATGAAACCCCATGAAGTAAAAATAAGCTGATTGGGCTTTCCTGGATAACCTTTACAGTCATGATTCTGGAGGGGTTTGACTGCGTGTGGACAGCACTCCATCTTGGCCAAGTCCTTTGCTTCAGTTGGGTTAGTCAGTGTGAGGTTATTCTGGTCTCCCTGGAGTGATGGGTATGAATTCACGCCGATTCTTCACTGAACATTGGCTGGGCTGAATCCCATTAGGGAACAGAAAAGACTTTGATCAAGGGGAGGGTCGGCCCTGTGTGATTTTGGTTTATATGCTTTATTGCTCTGAGGTAGTTTTTGAGGAATTTAAAATACTCCCTTATGCTATTTTGATATCCAGAATTGTATTTTACTAAGAGCTGTTAAGTTGGAAAATTTAGTTAAAATCATGGAAATTTTATTTACATGAAATATAAACATTTTAAAATTGACCGTTAGTTTTGGCTTAGACACTGCATAAAGTCTATGATTTTAGTTTTGGAGTTTTTTCTGTAGGCTGAAAAAATTTACTAACAACCTTTGCTAGTTTATATGTCTGATTAGTTTGTAATGTACTTCACTATATTTTGAAGTTTACCAGTTGAACTGATGCCATATATATTTGTAATTTTGTTTAGAAAAAACATCTAATTTTAAAATTCTGTTTATGTTAAGTGCACATGGCACTGAACCACATAAGGACATTTTCATAAACGTGATGGTGTCTTTTGAGCTCCCCACTTCCCTCAGCTGCCCCTTTCTTTGTGATTTTACCTCCGTTAGTCCTCTTTGTTCCTGAGGGTTTCGTGTCTACCTTCACATCAGTGATACCTGCATGGAAGCCACAAACAAGAGAAAATACATATTTGTCTGTCTGAAATTGGCTTAATTCACTAAGTAATATGATTATCTCCAGATGTATCCATTTTATTGATAATGATACAACTTTGTTCTTTTTAAGGCTGAAAAACAATCTGTGTGTGATTATGAGCCACGTTTTCTTTACATTCCTGTTCTTGGACTACTAGCTTGGCTCTGTAACTTAGCTATTCTCAAGAATACTGAAATAAATCTTGATTTACAAATACCTGCATGATATCTTGATTTGGAGTTCTTTGTGAAAGTAGCCAGGAGTTATATAGCAGCCAATTGTGGGTCTATTTGCAGTTTTTTCAGAAAACTCCCTACTAATTCCCATAGTGGCTTCACCAATGTCCATCCCACCAGTGATGTCAGAGAATTCCCTTGTTCACACTTTCACCAGTGTTCATTTTTACCCCCTCCTTTAAAAATAACTGTGTGTTCTTGGGGGCTGAATCCAGTGTCTTGCACATGCTCTACTATTAAGATATATTCCCAACCCTCATTATTTGTTTTCTTAATGGTTGCAATTCTGACTGTGTGAGAGGACTTTCAATGTAGTTTTAATTTGCATTTTTGTGGTGGGACCTATGCTTACTGGACATTTTTTTACAGACATCTTTTGAGAATTGTCTGTTCATTTCATTAACCCATTTATCGACTGGCTTGTTTGAGTTCTGATTGTTCAGTATTTTTATTTTTAATTCTTTTACTTCTTGATGTACTCTAGACATACAGTTGGCAAATACTCACATTCTGCTTTGGTATATTGAAGTTTTTAATTTCATCAGGTCTCATTTGTCACTTGTTGGCATTATGTCCTGTGGTCTGCGGTCCTAGTAAGAAAAGGCCTTCCTTACATTTTAAAAAGTTTTTGTCACTTTTTCCTCTAATACTTCATGTCTCATGTGTTACAGAATATCTTTGATTGATGTTTTTTATGTAGGGTAAAAGGATCTATTTGTATTCATGTGAGTGAACATCATTTTCTCAGAATCATGTATTCAAGAGACTATGATTTCTCCAGTGATTATTTTTGACATTTTTGTCAGACATCATTGACCCTCTTACTGTATTGATTATGACTATAGCTCTGTAGTATAATTTGAAATAGGTATTGTGATACCTCTAGCAATTTTGGTTATTTACTCAGCATTACTTAGATCATATGGGTTTATTTTGCTTCGTTATGCATTTTTAAATTACTTCATTCTGTTTCTATGAAGAATATATAGCATTGGAATTTTGATGAAGATTGCATTGAACCTGTATATGGGTTTTGGTAGGGTCATGGTTTGATCCAGGTGTCCTCCACAAACAAATGAATGCGTTCTGATTCTCAGCTGATGGCAGTTTGGGTTTTACAAACTCGCTGGAGATGTGTTGTTGAAGTCAGGCTTACGGGGGTTATAAGACAGCTTCCTCTTGCCAGTGTTTGGCACACCTTCCTGCCGCTGTTTCCAGTGCTGTGGCGGAGGTGATGTCCACCCCTCTGCTCATGCCATCGTTTTCCCTGCCAGAATGGAGTCTCCCCTGGAGTCCGTAAGCCAAATAAACCCATTCCCCCACAAGCCGCTTTTCCTTGGGTTCTTTCTGTGCATTAACTAGAAAGCCGACTGCAACAGGTAGTAACACCATTTTTACAATATTCAATCTCTAAATCATGGGCAGGAGAGGCCTTTCCTTCTTCTACTGTCTTTGTCAGTTTATTTCGTGGGTGCTTTAAATTGTCTTGTTTTTGTTTTCTTTGAGATTTGTCCTATGTGGCTTAATGTTTACTGCAGATCTGTCACTGACAACCTTTATTAGATTGAAATATGCTCCTTCTGTTCTCTACCCCTTCAGGGCTTTATGAAGGGATCTGGATTGTGTTCAGAAGCCCTTATTTGCATCTAATGAGATTAGAGTGTGATTTCTGTCCTTGACTCCATTTATGCTATGTCATAAATATATTATGTTGTGCATGGTGAGCCATCCTTGCATTCTGTCATGAAGACAAGTTGGATCATGTTGAGTGATATTTTCATATGTTCTTAAATTTGGCTTGTAAGCATTTTATTCAGAGCTGTTTAATCTATGTTGATCAGGGAAGCCAGGCTATAATTTTCTTCTTCTTCTTCTTTTTTTTTTTTTTGTTGTGTCTGTGTGGTTTTTCCATCGTGACCCTCCTAGTTTTGTAAAAAGCTTGGCAGCATTTCTTCCTTTATTATTTTATGGAATAGTATTGGCGTTAGTTCTATTTTAAAGGTTTGGTAGAAAGAATTCAGCAGTAAATCTATTGGGACATGTTCTTTTCTAATAATGATTGTGGGAAGTTCAATATTTTATTATTAAAATAGTGTATTAAAATATAAAATAAACTGTTCTCTCTGATGACATAACATGCTAATTCTCTTTAATCTAAGGAGTTGGATAATTGGACAAATCTTTAAAATCACTCCACTTATTTTGCTGGTGAAGATATTTTATTGTGGAAACTCATTTTCCAATAAAATTATATTTTTAGGTTTATTCATTGGAAGGTTCTTCAGAGAATGTTCCTTGTTAGATAATAGAGGTTCAAAAATCTTTTAAAGGGATATATACTTAAATAAGTTTTGTAAAAGCTAAACAAACTGAATTATGATAGGATTGGTCACAGCATTTTTGTACTAACATATAGCATAAATATCAAGCAGGTGGTAAATAATAAATGGCAACTTCCAGACTTATTGGCCATAGACTTCCATGGGTGAAGAAACATTCCTTGTAAACAGAACCATTTATATATTTAACTATTTTTAAAAATATTTTATTTATTCATTTTCAAGCAGAGAGATAGAGAGAGAGAGAGAGAGAGAGAGAGAGCTCGCACCAGGGCCACCACCTTGTGGGTCTGGCTTATGTGGGTCCTGGGGAATTGAACCCTGGGCCTTAGGCACTGGAGGCAAGTGCCCCAACTGCTGAGCCATTTCTCCAGCCCCTATTTAACTATTTTTGAGTTCACAAAATTGTAAGTGGTTAAGAAATATATTTACTCCTTAACATACATTTTCTTCCATCTGATACATATATTTATGCAATATCCAATTTATACTGTGCACTGTCCCTTTGCCTTGATGAGGATTTTAAAATTTCTTCTTGAAATTTCTTCTTCATATGTTAAAAGTTTATTCTTTAATTGCCTTCATTATAATTTTTATGGTATGAAAAAGCTTCTTTCTACTATGCCAAAATAATTAATAAACATCTATAGAAGAGCACATTTGTTAAAGAAGAATGTTAAACAGATCAATTATAATATCCTTAGGCATTTGTCCAACTTCTACAATATCTATTCTGTTTATTTTTAATCATATTGAATAACTTCAATATTTTGAAATGAGCTAGATATAATATATGCCTGAATAAAACTTCTCTTTTTGTGTTCTCCTAAAATAATAATCTCCTAAAACTTTGTAATATTAGGAAGTTAATTCCAACTTTGAGACCTGATTCAGGCACTTAAATAATTGCTGTCTAAGGAGCTGATATTTCTCCTTAAAGATTGTTTTGACTGTGAACATGTTTCTGTTTGTGAAATTGTGCATCTGGATGTCAGAACACTTCATTTCACAGGGTTCAGATTTTTGGTCCCTACTTAATTGGAGTTAAAAGATATAGCCTTTCCAGGAATTGTTTGATATTTTCAATGCTTTTAAGGAACCTTCCAAAAATTGATGTATGCAATTCAGGTCACTGTAGGACTAACCAGTTATGTGAACTGTTTTTTCATAAACTTAACATAAAAATAAATTTAAGGAGTTTATTAAAATTTTTAATTCTTGTTATTCTTTCTTCAGATATTTTATTTCATTTGCTACACTCTGTTTCTGGCTCAACTATAGTTGTTACAATGGCATCCAGGCTGGAAAATACATTATATGATAAATATATAGTTCACACTAAATCAGTGACCCAGTGGAATGTAATGATGGAATAAAAAGTAGATACTGGTATTTTAAGTCATTATAAGATAATTAGAGTGATCCCAACAAAGTTACAGCTAAAATTATTGCAGACCTAAGTGCACACCTGGAATTGGAATCTTACATCTTATATTTCATATGATAACTTTATAGTGATCCTGTGAGACTCAAAGGGTAAAAGTCTATCCAACAAGAGTCTCTACCAAGTCACCGAGCAGTTGACCCACCTTAGCTAGGTATTGACAAAGAAGAGCCGCTCATTCTCTCTAAGGGCCATTACTGAAACCTACAAGCTGAACTTACTAAAGGTAATTCTCTCTGTTCAAGCATAACCTCTTTCTTCCTCTATGACAATTCTGTTTCTTACCTTGTCTCAGTAATTGGGAGATAATTGTGCCTAAGTCATGATAATAGTTACTTAGATAAGCCAAGGCATGACATTTAGAACAGTTTATGGCAACCAATAAGGGTATAATAAGTTACTATTATTGTTGCTATATTATTTTGTTTTGCTATTCCAGTGGTCTCTTCTATAATTAGATATAGTAAGCTTAGATAAATGATTTTATCATTAGGGTGGGTATCCTCTTATTTTGAAAATAGCCAACATAGAACTCTAAGACTTTTTTGACTGAAAATATTATATTTTCTTGAGGGTAGAATATCTCAAGCTTAGGATAGCATATATTTGTATCTGGATTTTTTTCCCATAAAGTCCACATAAAATACTCAGGAAAACCTGTTAGTAGGAAAGCACCACAGTCCTGACTTAAGAATTACATGAATTTCTCTTCCTGAATTGCTCACATTATGCCAGGCTTTATGCAAAGCTAATCTTCATGTCTTGGAACACCAGGTGTACATGACATATTTTCCTGCTGTATCTCAACTTTATATTTTTATGCTATTGGCTATACGAAACACATATACATGCGCTAATGAAGCCTACAATGAAACAGCATTCAGCCTACGCCGTTTGTTGTTAACTTGTCCCAAGTTCACTGTCAATGTCCTCGTCATCCGGAACTTGCTTACTGCCCCGGAATCACCTTGTTTTCCACTTCGGACATTATGAAGGTATCAATGAAAGTTGTAGGAACAGATCACAATAGTAAAAGTTATTGTGGTTACATGGATTTGAATAGAGGAGGTAGTTTTCTGTTTCTGACACACTCCATTTAGCAGAAGCATAAAGGTCATAAAATTTCGTCCTTAGCATCAAAGCCTGTGTTGGTGTACACTTCTGTCTTGGCTTTTATGTCACACTTACTGGAATTTAGTTAGGTTCCCCATATCTTTGTGTTCCTGTCATATAGCTCATCTTGCACATCGCAGGCTCTTTATTTTATTTGTTCTAAGTATTCACACCACTACTGACAAAGAAACATCAGTAGTATTCTCAAAGATCTATTTAGTATACAATGATGAAATAAGTTTGACTCAATTCTTGACTTGTTGGTTTGTTTTGGGTTCTTGAAGACAGGTTCTTACTATATAGCCCAGGTTGGTCTTGAACTCATGATCTTCTGGTCTCCACTTCATGAGCACTGGGATTCCAGGCTTGTACCACTTAGTTAGCACTGTTTGGTCTTAGTATGAATATGGTTCATATCCACTATGAAAATATCAATGATCTCTGAATAGATCTGATTCCATCATGCATATTCACTTTTAAATTTATGCAAAAATTGTCAGCTAGATCTCTGGTTATTTGCTATTTTGCTTGTGTTTTAAACTGGACGCTATAGAGATCTTTCGCTTGACTCCTTTCTCGTTAGGGAATGTGTGGCTCTGAATATGCAGGATCACTTGAAAGGCTCGTGTTGAAGGCTTAGCCCAACTCGAGGCACTCGTGAGGTCTACACTATCATTAACCCATCAACGAGTTCCTGGCTGACGGGGTGATTAGGTGTGGTCTCGCTGGATGAATCAATTCACTGGGATTTGCTTGCGAAGAGTTTGTCTTGTGCCTGGATCCTTCTCTCTCCTCTTAGAACCCCAGCCAACCATGATCTGAATTTGTGAGCCAAAGGAAAATTTTAAGTTGCTTTTTCTCAGATATTTTGCCACTGACACAAAAAGTTGACTAATATAAGGGAGGACATTGCCTTAAACAGTTCTAAACATACACTTTTGCTTGTTTAAAATTTGCTTGCATAAATAGCATGATTATGACACCAGATAATGTTAAACCACTTTAGGATCAAAATATACATGTGGGGTGAAGGGAGCAGCGTTCTTTCACTCTTCTTTCAAAAGTATTTTTCTATATGAATTGAATAACCAGCTTCATTCATTTGGAATGCTGAGGTTGAATATGCTTTTAGCCATTTTTCCTAATAAGGCAAACCATTCAGATGGGGTCATCTAAACATGGAGAGTGAGCTCAGATTAGGTTCATGGAGCTAAGAGGGCTCTTAGACCGCAAGCACAGCTTCACATCACCAAGAGCACGTTAGAAACCCCAGATGAAATGGAACCAGGCTGTGTCCATCACTCCATAAGAAAAATATGTAATAGAATTGAAATTATAGCATTTTATATGTGTTACCAACGTGCCAAGGTCTACATAAACTCTGCAAAATAACGCTAACTTAATCATTCTGGTCAACTAATCACCGGGGCACCTCTAAGCATTAGTAACCCTTTGGCAATGAAGCCGAAATCTGAACACTGTTGTTAGAAGCTCAGAATTTAACCTTGCCTTGGTCGAAAGGCCTGTTTTCAGTGAGTTCTATCTTTATGCTTCTTAGGAGAAACTATGCTTCTGATGTTATTTTATCCAAAACATTTTACACAAATAGTATAAGGCATATATTTTAGAGCATTCCATCTTTTATCTAGCTAATATACTGAGGTTAAAGTTTCCATGGTCAGGTATAGGAAACAGTTTGGATGATTTCCCCTACCTATATTACATTGTGCTATTTTACATTATTACACATTAATTTTCAAGATTTAAAAATATGATAGCTTAACATTTTATACTAGCGAATAACATTTGACATATCATCAAATTTGTGGTGGAATATCTTTTCCTACAAACAGGAGAGCTTAAAGGTTGAAAATTTCACAAATAATATCTAGAAATAAGATGCTGGAAATAACCATTTTCAAGGAATTTGTTAACGGTGAGGCTTCATTCACAGGCATGTGAATACACAGACATGTCGACACCCCACAGCACTGAAGATCTGTAGCAGCAGGGAACTTTGGTCTTGAGGTCGGAGGCAGCTTCACTTTGTCAGACTCTTTCCTTGAAGCTGCAAACAAGATTTCAATCTTTTTCTGTGAAATCACTATCTTCCCACATTGGATTTTCTTGCTTGATTCATCAGAATAGGAGGAAACGACACTCTTCTGCCAAGGTGGGTCTTGGCTGACAAAGCTGTTGGACAAGCAGCTTCTGTCCTTTCATCTCTCTCATGCATTTCTCAAAAAATTAAGCCAAACTCTACTGATATATTTATATATACACATATATATATATATATATCTCACTAAAATACACTAAATATATCAGCACTAAAATACCAAGTAGTTACTGCTGAGTCCCCTGTGCCCTTCTCTAAGTCTGTTAGGATTGACTTCCTGCACTTTGGGGTGGGGTGTTAGGAGCATGTCTTTTATGATGGTAATACCTTCCTGAGGGGCTACAGTCCATATTGGAGAAGAAAGTTTGTCATTCCATGGTAACAGGAGTGTGAAGTTGGTATTCTTCACCTCACATCTGGGCACACCAGGAAGCAGAGTGGACAGGAAGTAAAGTTGGGCTATAAAATCTTAGCACCTACTCCATGACTCACTTCTAGCAATGCTCCACCTAAAAATTCCACAACCTTCCAAAACAGCACACCAGCTGTGTAATGGTTAATTTTTCTTGTCAGCTTGACCTTTTTAATTATCTTGGGTGGGTCTCTGAGGTTGTTCCCAGGAAGTAGTGGGCAGGATGTAAGGAATCTCAGAGGAGCTAGAAACTGGTATCCTTTCCTGGGAGGGCAGTGCAGGAAGGAAATTCCAGAGACTCAGGAAGCCATTAAGTCAGGGATAAGTTTGCAAGACCCTCTCTAAGGCTACATAAAGGGGGAAGAAATCTCTCTCGAGCCACTACATGTTTTGTTGGTGTGTATATGATGTTGGTGATGGGTATTTCTGTCTGTTTGGACCTGTGAAAGGGGCCAATCTCTTTCTCCATTATGGAACTTCCCCTGAATCTGTAGCTTCAATAAATACTTTTCTCCCATAAACTGTGCCTGGTTTGGAGGCTCATCCCACCAGTGAGTGGTTGACTATAACAGACTGTGACCAAATTCATGAGCACCTGGATGCCATTTTACATTCAAACGACATTTTGGCCCTGCAGGCTGATGGTTGTGATACTCAAGAAGATTCTGACCCACTGCAGGCGTTCATGCAGTACTCAGTCTGGATTCTCTTCTTTTCCAGGCACACCTGCCAGAGCACTTGTGACTCTGTGCACATGGCTAGACACACCACCAAGCACTGGAAAATGTTGGCCATTCCATTCTATTATCAGTTTTGCATCCTTGTAGTCTTCTGGGATGATAATCTATGAATATGGCTAGAAATACAAGTAGCACAGAGGTGAAATCTTAAGTGTTGAGACAAAATTTCCAAATGACAGATAACAGAATTTATGAAGACTATTCCCAACTGTGATAGGCAATTTAATAAATGCAGTATGAGAATGCCAAAACAATTGTCCTTTTTTTTTTTTGCATTTTGGGGTGTATGTATGTGTGGTGTGCTTGTGTGTATGTATGTTTGTGTGTATGTGAGTGCACGTGTGTGTGTGTGTGTGTGTGTGTGCGTGCACGCACACACATGCATGGGGAAGCCAGAGGTCAACACGGGGTATGCTTGAGGAGTCTCCTGTCTCCACCTTCCCAGAGGTGGGATTCCAGGCACGCATCAGTGTGCCTGGCATTTTATATAGGTTCTGGGAATCTGAACTTGTGTGCCAAGTGTTTTACCCCCTGACCCATCTCCCCAGCCCAGCGTGTTTGTCCACGCAGAGAATGTTGACATGTTCTCCACAATTCAGTCCTCATAAAGGTAGCAGTGGGGTCTCTAAGAATCTTTTCACTACTTTCTAACTTGCTATTCAGTAACACACTTCAAAATTACCATTATTAAAGATATACTAAATCAATCAAGTTACTCTTATGAATAAAGTTATTAAAATGGTATTTTTCTCAAGATATTAAAATGCCTTCCCTATTTCCCTCAAACTTATTGCTTTGCTGTCTTTCAATTTTTTTCATGAAAAGGTATTTTTTGAAGGAAGAATACCCTTGTATTGCTAGACATTATAATTAAATGCTTCTTATTTATTGTAAGCATTGGCATTGGATTTTGGCATAGGTACTGTTACATTCTGGACAGCGTTTATGTTTGCCCATTGACACATGATTGCTAAAAACCTTACCACAAACTTGTCCTCTCCCAAGGTTCTCTCCTTTGAAATTCTGATGGCGTCTGCGGCCAACCAGATGGAAATTACAGTTTAAAACACGGTTACTCCTCAGTGGCTTAGAATGCATGAACACGGGCGTGTTCTGCAGCATCATCCTGATTTTAGTGGGTTAGAGTCTAAACTTGGGACCTAACATTTTGGTTACATATCAGTTAAATAAATCGTAATGTTCCACTGAACATGTTAAGAAAAAATTATATGATTTTTAAGTCCTTGAGGCAAACCCTGCTCATCTCGGCTCTGGATAAAGAGGTGTCTTTCATTCAAAATCAATGATGGATTAACCTTGGTCTTGAGGAGTGCATGCTACACGTCCCTCTAGTCCTGAAATTTAATAAGAAGGAAAATTTCCTCAGCCTCAGAGCAAGGACTTCTAGCATCCAACTTTTATTATCAGTTGAGCAAAAAAATGATTTTTGTATCTGAGCAGCTAAGAAAATTGTTAACATGTGCTTGGTTGTGATTATTAGTGAGAGTTCTAAAAGGTAAAAAATGATAAGCCTTCATTAAGTACTTGAAATCATTTGGGGGGTTTTAAAATCAAAAGAAAGCCCCAAAAGCCAGTGCTGTTTAATATAAACTCATGAAAGAGAGTGAGATTGTTTTTTTCCAACTTTGAATCGTTGCAATATAATTTTTTTAGTATTTATTTGCAAGGGGAGAGAAAGAGAAATTGAGAGAGAGAATGAGTGGGTACATCAGGACCTCTTGCCACTGCAAACAAATTCCAGATGTATGTATGGCTTTATACATCTGGCTTTTCATGGGTATTGGGCCTTGAACACAGGCTGAGTCATGAGTCGTCTCTCCAGCCCCTATGGTAGCAGTGATATGTAAATTGAGGCAGAAAATTAGAAAATGTTTAATACCAATGTTTTCAAGAGCACTAACTGGGTGTGACAAAGCATTGTTTATTGTAAATAGACATTTAGATTTCAATTGTATAGTTATAATAAATTTACAAAGACTATACCAAGAGCGCTCATATACCTTCAGCCTTGGAGTTTTCCTTATAGCCAATAGGTTACGTTATCGTGGTCCTTGGCCAGAATTCATGTTTCAGTGGTTTCCTTAAAGCCCTGTCTTTTTCCCAGTATGCCACCAAATACAGTCACCACGTCCCTTGCCCACCTCTCTCTGACAGCTCTCAGTCTTTGCTTCTTTTGGATGGCATTGGCTGATTTTAGTAAGTGCTTTCCGGTATTTTTCTCCTCAATTGGAGCTTTCTTATGGTGAGACTTGGGCCATAGGTCTTGGGTAGGATGGCCACAGAGATGAAGTTCCACTCTCATTACACAGTGTCAGTTTGATTAAGGCCGGTTAATGCATTTGCCAGGATTATCTTCTGCAGAGATCAATGCTAAATCTCCCAATGTTCCCGCAGCAGCTGCCACCCTTTGGGTTGTCTCCTTCTCTGAACACTTTTTCTGCCACTAGAAATTTCTCTGCTTTGCTGAGGCACAAAGCCTACCTTCCCCAAGCTCCATGGGGTAGAGCAGGAGCTCCTGCTGTAGCCCTCGGAGGCCATGCCAGGAGCTGGGGTGGCACCAGGCGAATCCACCTGGGAGGGAGATAACAGGGTGAGTGCCTCAGAGACAGTCTAGACAAGTGTCAAAAAGCCCCGGGACACTCGGCAATGACACACCCAGCAATGTCGTGTTCTGACACACTCAACAATGTATGCTCTCTCGTTCTAACCACAGTGGAAGTCGAGCTCCTGTAGTGTTTTGCTGTTAATTTTTCAACACCAAATTCTGAAGTTGATGGATTGTTTTGTTAAGAAGTTAATTAAAACAAGGCTGATGGCACTGCTTTTCTTGCATCCCATTATTCCTCTTGATAAAGAAACTGTGGAGTTTGCAGCTGGTACACGTGGGAATGTGCAGAATATGACAGCATTGTCTCATGTGAATTGAAACGGAAAATATTTGAAAATTGCTGGCCTGTTTTTCCTTCCTTTATTTGTCTAATTTCAAGCTTTTTTATAAAGCTAACCAGATGGACCTTTATGCTTTCAGACCGTAGCAATTGTATCGTCATTAAATCATTGTTACCAAGCAACATTTCAACTTTTGCTGCCTTCCAGCTTTTGTAAAAACTTACCATAGGGTTAGACACATGTTTTCCATTTGGTATTATCTATGTTGTACATACATGTTAATGAGATATAGATTAGGCGCCCATAACACCTTTCCCCAGAGCATTTAATGTAATTTTTCATCCCCAATCTTTTAAAAATTTTGTTGAGAAATATTTCTTGAAATACAGAAGCTTATGATATCAATTTATGTTATAAACTTATCAACTGATGTATAGGACAATTCCGTGGACTCTTCTAACCTCCCCAGAAGCCTTATATATGTAGCTCAGCATTGATACAATCTGCAGAGCTTTTATAGCTCTTGCAATTACAATATGCATATATAAGTGCATTGAAAGAATACTCTTATTAAATCTGTTAGAGTAAGTAATTCTAACTTTTCTGACAAAAACACCTTATTAGCTTAACATAATTAGTCATTTTGATTTACACAAAAATTTCATCTCAATAGCTGTTGGTCACTTGCAAATCCACTCTGTCCAGCATTCAGGTCCATGCCAACTGAAGGCCTACAGCAAAGTCCACTAAACTGGAACGTGGGGAGAGATGTGCTCATACTAGAGAGGGAGGCTTGTGCAGGCGAGGGCACACCTGTGCTCACACATCACTGATCAGAATTTGGAACATGGCTGCTCTCCCTGAACAGAAAGTGAGGAATTCAGGCCAGATACATGACTAGGAAGAAAAGAAAGTAGTCATTGGTTTCTGTCACACTGGTCCTTCAATTTAAGAATGTTTGAGGTTCATGCCTGAAGTCCCAGTACTTGCGAGACATAAGAGGGAGGATCGGGAGCTCAAGGCCAGCCTTGGCTACTTAGAGTTTGAGGATAGCCTGGCTTACATGGAAACTCTATCAGCATCATCTACATATTGAACTTTGTATTTCTAAATGTTGCTACGTTAGGATTTGCAAACATGCTTTCCTTTCCCTTCATGGACGTAGGCTTGATCAGAGTGGTCTATATATAAAATAGGGATCATAAAAAGAAAGCTGTTTTGTATTATTTCAAGGGAATGATTTTATTTATAAATTTCATATTTTATTTTCAACCTAGATCTTAAAGTAATGTTTCAACAAGAACAGAAATCTTAAGGACTTGATGTTCCCCACAGCAGTTTAGTATCCTGACCCCACTGATCTCTACGATTGAAGGTTTGTAAAATTTGGTTACCCAGCTTCTGCATCTAGGCACATAGACGCTGATCAAGATATTAAATTTATCTTCATATAAATCTACAAGAGACATGTTAGAAACCCTAAAAAATGTTGTCTTCTACAAGGAAGGACTGAGTTAGTTACTAGGAGACTACTTTCCCAGTTGCAATTCTCCCATGAAAGTTTTATAATGGAGGAGATAAGAGCTTAATTTGAAAATCATTGTCCCATGAAAAGCTATTAAATAAATATGCAAGTCAGTTCTGCCCTCTAGTTATTTTTAATTTGAAAGTCATTATTTATATGACAAAATATTACTCTTTGAATTGTTATTGAGAAATTAAGAAACAAATCCAAGTAGCTAGAAAATAGATGGAAATACCACATTCCTTTTAGAAGTTTTTCTAGTTGAAAGTTTACAGCAGTGTGAACTTGTCAAATCTCCCGAAGAAAGACCGAGGAACAGCATCAGGTTTGCCTCTGCAAGCTTTCCTAAATAGCGTATATATGAAATTAAGGGTTGCATTCAGTGCTCGCTCTCTGGTGTGAGTTAATACCTAGAGTATGTATGATGGAAAGCCCAAATCCCCAAAGCACATTGTGCTCTCTTTTCCTTCCCAGAAATTCACATTCCTTCTCTTCCTCCCTTTCATCCTTTCTGGGCTGACAAGTGTAGATGTGTATATGGAAACAATCCATAGAGTTTTCAGGAACAAACATTTTAAGCTATTTTCCAGAACAAAAATTTTCCCATGCAAATTTCTATATTCTGATACTTTTCCAAGTTTTATCAACATTAATCAATATTCTTGAACTTATTTTGCATTTTTATGTCAGAAGTTTGATCTCAAGGATGCTTTAAAGGAAATTTATGCAGTTATTTCATCCTTTCATAGGAATTGGCCGTGCCACTGGCAATGGGAAGGTGCTATGCTTTTGAGCTCATCATCTGACCATCTTTCTCAAGCTATGGAATATATGGGTCTTCAAGTTTGAGAATTTATATTCTGCTGTTTGCCTTAAAGATTAAAGTTGTAGAAATTAAAAGGTTGCAATTTATATTTAGCATGGAAATTTTACTTTATTGTGCCAATTAGCAGAGGTTAATTGTACCTTCCTGCTGTGCCTTCTCTCCAGCCCCAGGCAGATTCTAGCTTCCATTCTCAGGTCCAGATTACTCCTTATCTGAGCCTGAACACAAGGTAGAAAAAATATACTTTCGCCATAGCACATACCTACAGTAACAGTGAGGATCCACAGATGAGAATGTGCATATGTATGCAAATGAGGAATGTGAGCCAATGGTGCAGGAGACCACCAGAAGGGTGCAGGAGGTGGTTGGAAGAGGCAGGAAGGGCAAAAAGAAACT
Source organism: Zapus hudsonius (assembly GCA_004024765.1). Lineage (NCBI taxonomy): Eukaryota > Metazoa > Chordata > Mammalia > Rodentia > Dipodidae > Zapus > Zapus hudsonius. Next base: position 52,911 of record PVHP010005067.1, read on the forward strand.
CTAGAGTGAAAGCAGAAAGGAGGAGAGGAGGCACAGAGGGAAGGGGAGTGGAAAAGAGGGGGAAAGGTAATAAAAACATTGTATGTTGATACCAAATGAAACTCAATTCTTTATAAACTAATAAAAATGAAGAACAAATAAACAAGCAAGTAAACAACTCATACCATGAAACCAAATACTGTTGGCTTTTAGATTTTTTCATCTTTTTAAATATTCCAGGTCATGAATATCCTTTATTTGAGCAGCAAGTGACCCTTTCACCATTTTTTCTATTTTTTAGAGTAGGCTATGAGTTTTATTTTGGGAGAGTTCGGATTCAGAGGGAAGCAAAGAAGGAAAATGCCTGCGATGGTTTGACTAGGAATGTGAATGTCCTCAGGGTCTTTTGATCTAGATTGAGCTAGCTTGCCACTTGAGTCTTCCGGGCTGGAGCCCTGATGGGGAAGAGGTGTCTCTGGGGCACATCTTGTAGTCCAGCCCTTTGCTGGGTGTAAAGAGCTCTGGCAGCCTGCTTGCCGGCTGTTTGGTGGTAGCTCTGTGCTAGACAGCTATGGACATGAGCCAGCTTCTTCCACTATTGATGGTATTTTTCCTGGATTCTGTAAGCCGGAATAAGCCCTTTCCTCCCATAACCTGCTTCTGCTTGAGTGTTTGTCCCAGCAATGAGAAAGTAACAGCTACAATGCCCAAGTCCAAAGAAAATTCCCCCCCCCTTCTGGAAAGGGAAAGGGAGACCAAGAGGGAATGAGAGAGGAGGCTAGGGGAGTGAGAGAGCAGAAGACAGCTTGTTTTCTTTATTTGGCACATTTGGCAGCTTGTTACAGCCAAGAATTAAAATGAAGTTACAAAACCTCCAATTTCTATTTGCTAATTTCCCTTTCATTAAAAAAGAGTGGTATAAAGATAACTTCTCAGTTACTCATAAGAAGATACAGGATTCATTTATTTAGGATCTGAGTACCTAAATGTGAGCCACCGGGATGCATAAAAGAAAGGCTGATGCTTCAGGGTAGATTCCTCAGAGGAAATTCTGTGACTTACACTCTAATGGGAAGTTGGAGAATGTAGTCGGAAAGATACAAGAGGCAGTTGGAGATACCACTGCTCATACCACAGCAGTAGCATCACTAAGCAGCTGTGTGTGTCCAGAGCTGACCCCCTATTAGACAGGGTTCAATAGTGGAAACAGAGATGAGCGTATACATGGGAAGCTATTAGATCGGTCCCCACCAGGTCCAGACAGTACCAGGTTATTCATTTTATACTGCATAATTATTAAGAATACTTTTTCATGGTTTCAAAAGTACCCTGAGTGTAGAGAAGGTACACAGGTGGCAGCAGGCCTAGAGTTAGAGAAAGTGCCCAGGTGGTAGATCTGGAGTGTAAGGGAAATACGCACAGGGTAGATTCAGAGACCAGAGGAAAATTATATGTGTGAATAAAGTAGTAAGTGACCCCAAGGTATAAAACAGACACAGAGAGTTATTTAGACCAAGAAAAAGTATTATGTTCTCTCCCCGCACCCCACATCCAGCTACACAGCTGGGCTGAAGGGATGGGGAGCAAAACTCAGGTGTATCCAAGCAGCATAGGGTAAGGCAAGGAGAAACACACACAAACACACACACACACACACACACACACACAGAGAGAGAGAGAGAGAGAGAGAGAGAGAGAGAGAGAGAGAGAGAGAGAGAGAGAGAGAGAGAGGGCCACAGAATTTATAACATAGAAAATGTATTCTTTTGTGAGATTCACATATGTGAAAGGAAGAGCAGATTGGTTTTCAGATTTGAAGGGCAGACCCCAGGGCCAGCCCACCTGGGGTGTCTATCTAGTTAATACACTAGACTGTGGGCAGCACGGGACACTGGAGCCAGTTGTAGATGAATTTGATCACACAAGATCCATTCCTGCCAAGCAGGGTTGGCACGTGGTGTGTCACCTCCAGTCCTCTCTGGACCTCACTTTATAACTGCAACCGCCTGAAAGAAGCTAGTCTTCTTCTAGTTCCCCTTCAGTGTGACATTGGGGGGCACCGGAGGACTGGCTACTGTATGTTCCTTCCCAGCTGCAAGGGTATTTTATTATTCTTTCCAGGACTTTAGAAAGTACAGAAACCATAAAATGTGTGGTTATACACAAAAATGCTGAAAAGAGGAAAAAGCAGGGCTATGTCATTTCAGATCCTAAAGAAACACTAAAGTAATTACAAGTTCTGAAAGTATAGATGAGGTGCAGGACGGAGCACAAGGGAAGCCAGGTGGACACGCGCCAGCTTCAAACAAACAGAAAGTCACAAATCACGAGCAAAGTTGTTTTCTGTTAAAAATGTCTTTGTACATTTATCAAAATGAGCTTCCCTTGAATTAAAGAGTAGGGTTTTTTTAAAAGTTAAACATAGGCTAGTATTTACTTTGTTTGGCATAATAAGAATCTTTCTGAGTAAAAAGGAAAATTTAAAGGGGAATAAGCAATATATTTCATTACAGAGAAAAATTCAAACTCTTTATGTATATGTAAAACAAACTGAAAAAGTAGCTAATGATTAAGCAGTTCTGTTTGATTTCAGAGAAAATGTTGAAAATCTGTATGTGTACTACAAAAACCAAGTGAAAAACCAGCTATGACAAACGCTTCCCTCATTACTGTAGAAAGAGCTCTAACAAAACATTGAAAGATGAACTTTTTAAAAGAAAAATGAAGTGAAATAGTATGAATAGGCAATGTTTAAGAGAGAAATTGCAACATTAAAATATACTCAATCTTACCAAAAATTATATCAATGAAACTGTAAGAGATACCAGTTAATACTTAATAAGTTATTAAATTAAAAGATAACTAACATGGAAGACACATGGAAATGAGTGCTGGCATATATTTGGGGGTAAAAACCAAAATGTATTACAGCTATCACATCATGAAGTTGACAATCTGGAAGATATTAAACAGCGTTGACTCTTCAATAATTCTGACTGAGCTGATGTGCCCACCGATTTTCTGATAGGCAATGTGCCAAAATTCATCATTATTTTGACACAGAAAGTCTCATGCATGTTTAAGTATTGTTCTCATTATTCCTAGTTGTTTTGTTCGTTTGTGTTGATCAGTGATTTGAGTTTGTTTCCTCACACGCTGGACACCAATGGATGTTTTAAAACTTACTTCCCATAGTTTTAACTTTTACCGACGTGATAGGTGAAATGCTGTTAGTTTTATTTGTATTTCTTTGGTGATTAATAGAACTGGCTGGGTTTATTCCCTCGCACAGTGATTTCTCATCCTCCTACTTTTTCATACTAAATCTTGAGTCTGATAGGGAAAATTAGAAAAAAAGAGACTTGAATTATTTCCTTTCCATCACATACCCATACTAATTATTTTTCATGGTGGAAAGTAGTCTTCCTTAGAACACACTGTTCTGAATGGAAAGTTCAAGAAGGAAAGCAGACAGCATGCGGCAGTTTGGCCAAGAACAAATCACCAAATTGGAAAGAGTCTGGATTAGAGGGGGGCTGATGAGGGAGTCCACGGCTGCCTCTTTCTAGTGCTCCCCTCGGGTGGCAGGACAGGGCCACACAGGCTCCTGCGTGCTGCCCTTTCTCTAGGACCTTGGTTGAGTCCAGCCTAAATTGCAGGGTGGACGGTCTCTAGAGTGTTTGAGGCAGGAATAATCCCTCCGCATCTCTTTGACTTTACCCAGGTTACCGCTTGGAATGCCACTCTGGGCAGCCTGAGGTGGTTCTGTGCTTGTATCATAGATGTTTGCTGTAGTCTTTCTGATGGAGGAAAAGAAGGGATGGAACGAGATGACCTGGCCATCTCATCCACAGAGGACGGGCTTGAGCCTCAATGGACCCGGATCATGTCAAGGGGAACCTGTACACGGTCACCAACAAGGCCCTTGCAGTGCTTCGATGCAGAAATAAGAATCAAGTTCGTCTTTATAGGATAGCTCGTCTTCCTTTGCCCTCCATCTTTCAGATAACGGACTGAATGTTATTCCGGGGATGTTGACAGCCTTGTTAATGAGTCTTGAGGGAGAGATCTCAGGGAAATTTTAGATGGACATTTTAGTCATGCAAGAGAGTTGCTGTATCACCCATGGAGAATCAGCTCTGAGTTTTGTCCACAAAATTTTTCAACAGTTGTCTGATTTCTGATGCGAGTGTCTGTCACTCCGTTTTAAAAGCAAATTTGTAGCAATCAAAGAAGCTTTTTAGAGCTTTAGAAGATGCTCACTGTCTGTGTAGCACACCTAAAGCAGTTACTTATCTTCTCTAAATCACTTTTCTACTTAAAAGAAAATGCATTATCTGTCACATCTAATCCACAGGGTATGTTAAGGATCAAAGGCAGGGCCGGGACAAAGGCTCAGTGGTTAAAGGTGCTCACATGAAAGCCTACTATCCAGTCTTCTATTCCCCAATACCCATGTAAAGCCAAATGCACAAAGTGGCCCATGAGTCTGGGGTTCATTTTCAATGGCAGGAGACCCTGGTGTACTCAAACTTATTCTCTGTCTCTCTCTGCCTCTCTTTCTCTCTCATTAATAAATAAATAAACTTTTTAAAATCAAACTCTTAAAATGCTAAGAAACATAAAATAGATGGTTTATTATATCCACGAACAAATGCTGTGAGTGACAAAGATTTTATAAATATTTATTCTGACAAAATCGTGAGAGACATCAAATGATAATTCCCATAATCCTTCTGAGGGTATATTTGAATTAAAATATTCATATATTTGGTGCATTTAATGTGTAAATTACATTTTTAACCTATTGGATTGGTTTATCTGTCTGGCTGCTTAAAACAAACTTTTCTTTTTCTTGAGATAGCAAAATGCTTTAAGTGATTTATAATTTCTTTCCTAATATGAAAAAAATGAATTTGGAAATACAATGTTGGTGTGCACATAAATGAGCAGAGGTGTGTATTTGTAACCACATCTGCATTGACTCCCACATGTGCGTACATTGTAAAACTATCAGGCAGCCTAAATGGTTATGAAAAGTGTGGATCTCAGCCTTGTCTCAGGCATTACCCAATTTTAATGTTCCTCTCTTATCCATCTTTCCATTTCCCAGGAATTACTTTACATTCTGCTCTGGCGTGGCTGGTTCTGATACTAACTGCCTGAAGGTATAAAACTAAAAGGAAGGGCTATGTTTACATTTCCCCTGTAGTAATGCCAAATAGTTTAACCCCAGATTTACATTGCTGTCTCAGTTCATTTTATTCATACATATTTTGGTAGAAAATGCTTCACAATATACTAATGCTAAGGCATATAATATGAATTTTGTCCTAGAATCTCCGAGTTGGCTGTTGTACAAACTAATTTACCACATGTAGTTGAGAAATCCTGTTTTCATGTGTTACAAATTGAGAAACCAGTGTACAGACAAGCACGGAAACAAGCTAGTAGGAGATTCTTGCTCCTCAAAGGCTTAAAAAAAAAGGCAAAGAATGCAACCAGATGAGGCTGAAAACAAGCAACAGTCACACAAGCAAAAAAAAAAAAAAAGTCTGATCTAGTCAGTAAATAGGATGCTTACTGTACTTCAGTCAAAATAGACATCCTAAATTCTTGATATCTATAGATCTAATTTTCTAGTATTTACAGCAAGTCTAAATTCTTAAACTGTGAGGCTTTACCTTTTAGAGAAGTTGAATAAAGATTCATCCCCCAAACCTCCCCTGAAGTTGACACGTTTTGCAGCTCTCTTCGCTGAGTTCTTAGTGGAGACTCCTCCAGCTGCTTTAGAACCAGGTTGTGTGCATTGAAGCAAGGGGGTGATTTGTCCCTGTCACACCCCACTGAGCGCCAGCTCTCTATTCATATCTCTTTCTTTTGATTCCTGATCAGAGGACATGGAGGAAGTGTCAAAACCAAAAGTGACAGTTGCTGGCATGGTCCATCTCTATCAAGAACTTTTCCAAATTCCAGCCCCTGGTCACAGCCTCATTGGCACATCTCATTGTTCTCATAAACATGGAGGTTGGGAAATACGTATGGACGATCAGGCACATTGCTTATCTGACAATCTAGAGGTGAATGGACGTCCAAGGATCTCTGCGTATGTTGACTTAGAGTCCTTCAGCTGTCTACCGGAGAGTGGGATAGTCAGGTCTATTTCAGTGATTTTCAGTAGCCTCCACTGACTTCCATAGTGGCTGCTCTGGTTTACAGCCCCATCAGCAGTCAGGGAATATGGATTCCTCTGTCCAAACATTCTTACCAGCAATTGTCATTTGTTTGGATAAAGACAGCATTCTGATTGGGGTGAAAACGATGACAAAGCAGTTGGAAATCACGTTTCCCTGATGGCTAAGTATGCTGAATTTTTTCAAGTATTTATTGGCCGTGTGTATTTCTTTATATAACTGCCTATCCTATTCATTAGTTCATTACTTGATTAGGTGATGTCATTTTTGGTGATTAAGCTTTAGGGTTTTTTAAAATATGTTCTAGATATTAGTCCCAATCTGGTATATACTTGGCAGAGTTTTCTCATTCTCTTGTCTCTTCACTCTGGTGATTATTTCCTTTGCTGTGCAGATTTTTAATTTCATGTAATCCCATTTTTCAATTCATGGGATTTTTTTGTGATACTGGAGTCCTTTTCAGAAAATCTTTGCCAATATCTCTGTTTTACTTTGGCTGTGTTTTCCTCTAGCAGTTTTGAAATTTCAAGTCATACATCCATTTTGAGTAATGTTTGTGCAGGGTAAGGGACGTAGGTCTAATTTATTCTACATGTGGGATTCAATGTTTCTAGCATCCTTTCTTAAAGGTGCCATTGTTCTACACAATGTATGTTTTCAACATCTTTGTTAAAAGTTAGGTGGTATAGTAGTGTGGGCTAATTTCTGTGTTCTCTATTCTAATCCATCATTCTAGATATCTGTTTTGTGTGACGATCATATTGATTTTGTTACTATGCCTCAGTAATACAATTTGAGAACAGGGATTATAACACTTCCACCATTGCTATTTCTCCTTGGATTGCCCCAGCTATTCAGGGTCTTTTGTGTTTCCATATGAATTTGAGGATCCCCTTCCCAGTTGTATAAAGAATGTCAGTTGGAATTGCATTGTATCCATAGATTGCTTTTGGCAACATAGCTATTTTTCCTGCTTAGTCTTTTTTATGGAGAACATGACAAAAACAACAGCAACATAAGAACACAGTACATCCTTCCCATAGAGGAAACTGATTTTCCCAGGTTTATGAAACATTTATTTCAAAGACCAGTTTATATTTTTAGAAACAATACTCTAAAGTGAGTCACAGGGAAAAATGATAATTGATAAGTATCTAGCAATAATAACCATTCATTGAGCAAGTCATATCTTTGTACTATACTAAGGTACTTTAGGGTCATTTTATCTGAGACAGAATCTGTATAAGTTTCCACCCTGACAATTTATAGAGCATAACATTATAACATTAATTCTGCCAAGGCATTAGGATTTGAAATCTTTTCACTTCCTAATGTCCCATTCAAATTCTTTCTTCAGTGTCTTAAGTTTTTATTATTGAAGTCTTTCATCTCCTTTGTTAGGTTTATTTCTAGGCATTTTACTTAAAAATTATTGTGAATAGGTTCCTTATTTATTTCTCAGCAAGCTTATTATTAGTTAATAGAAAAGCTACTGACATTTTCCCTATCACTCACCTTGGCAGTTTGTTTCTTAAACTATAAGTCGGTCTTTGACGTCTTTCTAACATGCGCCTCTGTATTCCCTAATGATTATCTGGATTTCACTGGAACCTATAGAACCTCCTTGTTTTGACATCAATTTTATTGATTTGAATCCTCTCTTTGGTTCACTTTTTTCCAACTTTATTTATCTTTACAAATAGTTAATTTTCTATCTGATTGATTCCAGGCATTATTCTTTTTACTAAGTAGAAAGTTTGTATGGATACATCATTTCCCTCCTCCCTGCTCCCACTCTGATCAGAGCCCTCCTTAATGGGATTGCTGGCATTCACCATGGAGTTATAGGTTGTGATTATGTACTCTGACTTTTATTATTTTCTATTATTGGCTGTTTTGTGTTTGGATTTTTTTCCAGGATCACAAGATGCATTATTAGGGTATCTACATTGAGGTCTTTCTGTTTTTATAAATATTTCCCATAAAACTTCCCTAACTGTATCTTAACGGTTCTGGTAATTTTTACTTCTATTTCATTTGAGGATAGAAATTTTTAAATTTTCTCCCAGATTTCATCAGTGATCTCAGTCCATTGAGGATTGCATTGTCCAGTCTCTGTGCTTTTGCTGTTTCTGGACTTTTCTTGATATTGATTTATAGCTTCATTGCATTATGACATGCTGAGATATAAGAAATTACTTTGATTCTTTTTGAATCTTTTGTATTAGTCACGACTTGCTTTATGTCCTAGAACATGGCTTATTTTAAAAAGCTTCTGTGACAGCTGAGAAGAATACACATTTTATAGCTTTGGGGTAGAAGGTCTGCATATATCCGCTAAGTCTATTTGATCAAGAGTGTAGTTTAACTTTAAAGTTTCCTTGTTGATTTTGGATGATTTATTTAAAGATGACAGTGGGGTATTGAAATCACTCACTATAACTCTCTGATGTGTTACTTCTATTAGTATTTGCTGGAACCCCAACTCTTGTTAAATCATCTTCATTGATTCTTTTCTTTACTGATATGTACTGACCTACTTCATTTTGTTTAGTCTGTTGAATCAGAGCTCAGAACTGCTCTGGAGAGTTTTTATATTATATGTACTGGCATACTTCACTTCTAGTTTTGTTTCTAGTCTCTTCTATCAGAGATCAGAATTACCATGGAGGCTTACTTACTTTGCTTCCATTTGCCTCCTTGATGCTTATTCATCCTTTGAAAATCTCTCTCTCTGTGTGTGGGGGGTCTTACACCAAAAAAAACTGTAGGGGGTCTTACAACATTTTTTTCCACACTTGTTAACCTTCTGAATCTCCCAGGTCTCCCCAAAGGGAATGTTTCAATTCATAGAGAATTACCATACAGAACTGGTCAGAGTTGTCCCTCAACAGTTATTGATGCTCCAATAACACTGGGGAATGGTCATGCTGACTTTTTGACGTTTTCCTCCCACCGGGGTAAAATATTTGAATGCAGAGAAATTTGCTGTACAATTTTTTGTAGACAACAAATCGTTGAGCTTATTTTTTTAATCTAATCTTATCTATCTATCTATCTATCTATCTATCTATCTATCTATCTATCTATCTATCATTTCTGACTTCAGGATTTCTGTCAAGAAATCAGATGAGTTTTATTTTTCAATTTCAAGTGTGTTTTCCTTGGCATTTTTTGCTCCATTTCTTTGTATTTTTGACATCTTAACTATATGTGATGGAGAAGGTCTTCTCTGGTCAGGTCTATTTGGGGTTCTTGTGTCTATATATCTATTTCTTAGATTTGTGGAGTTTTCCTCTAATTTCATGGAATATACTATGTGCTTAGTGATTATCTTAGCTCCTTTTGGTGCACACATGTGTGTGTAAAGTGTATATGTGGTGTATCTTGTGTGGTGTGTGATGTGTAGTGTATGCATGTGGGTGTTTGTGTGTGTGTGTGCACACACCAATGCACATGACCCACGCACGTGTGCGTGGAGGCCAGATGAGAACATGGGATGTTCTTCTGTTATTACTCAGCCCCATATTTATTTCTTGAGATGAGTTGTTACTCCCTCACCTGGAGCTGTTGTCCATCAGCAAGCCCCAGGACTTTTCCAGTCTCAGACAGGCATGACCATGCCCAGCCTTTGATGTGGGTTCTGGGGAGCCTCACTTTGCAGTTTCAGGACCCAGAGACACTCATGCTTACAGGGCAAGCACATGTAACCGCTGAGCAATCTCCCTGGCCCTTGGTTGTTTATTTCAATGTATACTTAGATCTGTTCTCATGATGTATCCCAGAGTTCTCGGATACCATGGTCATAACTATGCATTTATTGATTTTCACCTGCTTATATTTGAGTAAGCATTTCGCTGGTCGTGGCCTGATAATCTTCCCTCTGCCCAGTGGAATCTGCTGCTGCTGATTTCCACCATGTTTTTTATTTGATTCATTCAGATTATCATTTCCAACATTACTATTTGCTATGTTGTCAAAATTTCAACTTTCTTTCTGTATTTTTCCTCCATGTTTTACTGAGTTTTTTCCCCATTGCTCATTTCCTCTTCCCTTTCCCCCCACCGTGTTGCCCATTTTCCTCTCCAGTTTCTGGATTGAATTTGTGTGCTTATTTGTATCCTCATTTAAGTCATTGGTAATTGTTTTCAGTAAAATTTTGAAATCTGCTGGCATTGATCTATTTCATTATCTTTGAGTTTAGTAGTTAAAGAGTAGTCCTTTGGAGGAGTCATGTGTCTTGCTTTTCCACGCTTCTGTTTCCTATTTGTGCATCTGCTACATCTTAAAGTTTGTTTGAGGATATTCATATATATAGCAGTTCCAGTCAGCAAAGAGAAAAAGTTTATATAGTAACAACATCAAGCAATATAATACACAGAAATGCATTTAAAATTATGTGTGTCACCTATGGCCAGACAAATGAAAATGGCAGAACTATTGTAGAATGTCCTATAAAGTTAAAATTTACTTTGGTGGAAACAATAAATGAATGAGATGAAAAGAAGTAAATGAAAGTGGAGAAACAGAAAGGAGCAAGGGAAACGAAGGGAAGACAAAAAGAGGAGTGGAAAAGAGTGAAATGAACTTGAAGGAAACAGAATAAAATATTATAAAAATTAAAACAGAAAAGAAAAAAGGAAAGACAAAGCATTTTCCCAATAATGAAAAAAATCAAAAATAAGATAAATGTAAGAAGCAGAATAACAAAATCATAAGACTGTTTTAAATATGAGGTAAATTCCAAATACTATTGAATTCGGGGAAGAGGCTGGAAACACAAGAACAAAAAAGATAAACTGAAGAAAATATTGATCAATAATTTAAAATATGTAAACAAAATTAGATTGATGTATAGAGGGAAGTAACAAATAAACACATTTTTAAAAATACAATGCAGTAAATATATTAAGAATGTAGTTTAAAAAAAAACGTAAAAGGAATGCCAGGAAAGACATGTGGTTGGAGAATCTTTCTGGGTCCTCAGAAAATTGGAGACTTCCAGCTTTAGGCCGGCAGGAGGAGAGCCAGTGGAAGGAGCTCTTGATGAATGTCTGATGTCTCTCAGAACCATCTTCTACCTGTTCGTCTCTTCTTTGAGACCAGAGGCCTCTTCTTGCCACTCGTGGCTTGGAGGTCAAGGCCAGGAGAGCTATCTCACACTGCAGCCGTTCCAAGGTGGTGTCCCCTGGCAGAGCTAAGGTTTTAGCTAGAAGGCTGTCTCGCAAGTGCACTGGGGATACGGAAGCACTTTAGCCCAGAGACAGGTGCAAGCAGAGGACTTATCTGTGCCTTCATGACCCTGCTGGAGGGATGTAGGTGTGGGTGTCATGTGTACTGTACCCTTTGAACTTCAGAGTTCCAGGTCCTGCAGCAGGGAATGACAGATAAATGGCTGCAGAACTCGATCCACCCAGTGGTCCTCAATCTCAGAGATATCAAGCTCCAAGTTTATTCGCAGTTTTTGAGACTTGTTTCTAATTCTCCCTCTTCACTTCTCTGCCTGAATCTATCCCCCTTTCCTGCCCTTTGGGCTTATTAGCATTGGTCCTTTTCCCAGGGGTGCAATAGGCCTAATTGAGAATCCCAGACCTGTGATTACTTGTTCCCTGTTCTTGGGCCTCCAGGGTAGCACAGTTTGACTTTGGTGAGTTTTGAGCAGTAACCACTTTCTGAAAAGAGAAGCTTCTCTAATCAAAAGTGAAAGTGGCATTGATATATAGAAGAAGCACAAGTATTTTGAGGGCAATTTGGTAGACATAGTATATCCATTTAGTGAGTGTCTACCCTGGGTATTTGACCTCCTAGCCATAGGCTTGTTATTAGACTTTCAGTACCAGACTTAATTCCCTCCTGTGAAACAGGCCTCAAGTCCAATCAGAGAGCAGTTGGTTTTCCCCATAACAGACATGCCACCATTGCACTGGTTGGTATATTTGTCCTGGTTGGTCAAATATCCCTGGTTGCAGGGTCCACTGCTGGTTAAGATCATTGATGACTTGATGATTTATCTCCCTCAACAGGCTGCATAGTCTCCTGACAGCTAGTGTCATGGTTTGATGCAGGTGTCCCCCACAAACAAATGAATGTGTTCTGGGTAGTTGATCCTCAGCTGATGGTAGTTTAGATTTTATAACCTTGATGGAGCTGTGTTGTTGGGGGTGGGCTTATGGGGATTATAAACCAGCTTCCCCATGCCAGAGTTTGGCACACCTTCCTGCTGCTGTTTCCAGTGCTGTGGCAGAGGTGATGTCCACCCCACTGCTCATGCCATCATCTTCCCTGCCAGGATGGAGTCTCCCCTTGAGTCCGTAAACCAAATAAACCCATTCCTCCATAAGCCGCTTTTGCTTGGGTTCTTTCTGCGCAGCAACTAGAAAACTGACCGCAACAGCTAGTCAACATGGAGGAGGCTTCTAGCTGAGCACCAGCTTGGTTTCTCAAAGACCTGCAGCCCAAGCAGGTGTGTCTTCAGCAATGAGTTCTTACCATCTAGCTCTCATTGGAAATAAAGAGCCTTGGCAAAGGTCTGTAATGTTTTGGGGAATCATAGGCCTCTCTGATCAACAACTCACTAGAAGGTATCCACACATGGCTTTTGGCACCTCAGTAACTCTTAATTAGTATTTGGTTTTCCGGAGAACTTGACCCCATGCATGAGTGTACAATGAAGTCCACGACCTGGTCTAAGCTAAGAATGCCTTCTGTCCTCCTGAAAGTAATCAATGCTTAAAACAGGCCTACAGACTTAGACTCAACACAATGAGCCCAGTCACGTTTTCTCTGAATGCTGCGGTAATGGCTTGCCTTTGTTTCAGACACCTAACAGACACTACTAGTTTAGCCAGGAAGCTTCTAATGGATACATGAAAATAATCCATTTATATCTCCCTAAAATACTGATGGTGAGATTTTAAAATAATCGTTTGCTTGGACAGCCTGAACATAAAGCGGATTTTGTATGCAGTACCCATCCAAAAACTGCCTCCATAACTGAAGTAACCTGGGAGAGCCGCGAGTTTGTAGCTCTGTTTTGTCTTTTGGCGTTTTGAGGCAGGTTCGCACTGTAGCCTAAGCTGACCTCTGCCTCAGCCACCTGAGTACTGCTGGGATTCCAGTACCATACTCAGCTCCAGTTTTTAACTCAGACCAGCACTGAGTGTTAGTAATTCCTGACTTTATAATCAGGAATTCTAGGTGGGATAATAAATTATCTGATCGATATTTTGCCATTACCAGCGGAAGCAAACAAGAGCATGTCTGCCTGCCATGATTGAGCAAAAGGCCTTACCCTCAAGAAGTGAATATGAGCTTTGCTCTGGCTCTCTCCTCTGGTTGGATGCTTTATCTTCTTCTCCCTTCTTTCCCCCCTCTTTCTCTTCTCTCTGTCTCTATCTCTCTCACATTCTCGTTCTTCTCACTTTCCCCATTACAACAAGGTCTTGGATTAAAAAAAAAACCACGGAGTGACTATAGATATCTGATCAGTGCTCCTGGCTGCTGAAGGAGGCGCTGAGAACTTAACAGTCTTTACGCGGTGCATCCAGTGGATCACCTCAGCTACAAGAAGCAGTAATGCTTATGATCTGAGAATGCAACCACACCACCAGGAAAGTAATCAGAAATGGGAAGTAACTGTTTCTTCTGCTAAAAGATAAACCTGCTGGTTTTAAGCACTTCTCAAGATATTTTTCCGTGTCTTGAAATCTCCGATGATGTGATATTTCATAGTCCCTAGGGATTTAAAGAAATATACAGGATGACTATGAGTATTTTCACCAGCTGTTTGCACAAATCAGATAAAGCCTGGATGGAATTTGAAAATCATGGTTTAAAGCCTTGATTTGCAAAGGAAATATTGTGCAAGAGTACAGACCACATATGGTCTAGTTGGTAAAGTACTGGAATAAGAATTAGGAGACGCAGGCTTAGAAAGATTTCCTAGTTTGTTTTTTTCCACTGTTTAGGGTAGTGACAGAAATATGGTTGAATAAGTATTTGTTGAATAAATGAATGATATGACTGGGCAGAACTTATCAAACCTTCATCCAAGGCCATATGGCATCTCTAGCTTCAGTTTCCTCATTTGCAAAATTGAGCTAAATTTATATATTCCACCTTCTTCATAAGTTTATTATGAAGATCAAATAGTGAAGTCATCTGTAAATCTAGAAAGGCCTAAGAGGACATATTTTTGTTGTCTTAAAATAATTCATTGCATATACCAATACATGGGTGAACAGTGTTAAAACTCTGCCTAGGGAAATACACATCCAAAAATAGCTTCCTCCCTGTCTAGCTTCTGACGTGATTTAATTTGTTTCATTTGAGGTCTATATTAAGAATATA